>RWGZ01001270.1:857996-916075 GCA_009725065.1 Utricularia reniformis | reverse complement strand
AATATTCACATTAAATTTCTTTTAACCATTTTATAAATTTTTATTATGACTACAAATCAACATTAATATGTCTTTTGTTATATATAGAATCACTAAATGTAAAGATTTATAATTATTTCATGCAATCAATATTTTTTATAATATATATTATATATTTCCTACATTTCTATAATGATTTTCACAATAATACATTTAATGTCAATTGAAGAAATTTATAAATTTGGAGCAGAGAAATTATAAGTAAGCTTATTTTTCTATGAAATTACTCATTCGTGATATACATATGTCATATTTGTGTAAATTAATCATATGTACTTGGAAAAGCCAGATAGGAGCTTTTGTTGACATTCATCAATTACAAATACACTTTATTATTGATGACTTTAAAACTTGATAACAATAGAGAAGATAATAGTAGGTATACTAATCAAACATATGAAGAACCAGAGAATTATCATTCTTATGTCATTATAGAGATAATAATAGACAATATTTGAGAAACATTATGGATGACTCATTATGGTATTATTGGCAATGAAGTCGATGCCGATGATATAGTGAGTAATGACTTAAATGCAAATAATGTTGTTATATTTGCAATGTTTTAAAAATCGGTATACCGGACAAACTAATTGGATCGATTTATCTGATATGTATCGGGTATACCGGATCTGTACTGGAATATTAAAATAAATTAAATTATAAACTATCCATATTTTATTTTTTTTTTAAAAAAAGCCCGACCTATTATGAGTAAAAATATACTCTTTATTATTTTGAATCTTACTGAGTGATAATCGCTTGTATTCGGTGTTGTAATTAGAAAAACAGAGAATTATACTTGGGAAACCCGAGAACCGAGAGGGAAACCCACAAGACACCAAACTCATGAAAACTTTTCACTATGAAGATGAGTGTAGCAGGTAGGGGAAAGAGCATATCCTTCCTCACTGTCTTCTACCCTTTTTATATGGGTCATGATACAATTTAAAAATACAAAATCTAATTGTAATCTTTTACTATCATATCAACCGCCATCGAGCTGATTTATGTGATTTTAGTTGCCTAAAAGTCGTGTGGCGGCGCCTGAGATTGGTGGCGCAGTCGTTGTTGACATTAATCAGCAACCGTGTCGATCATGAATTTATTACTGATCAGATGCAGATGATCCCGATCGGTTATGGCGAGCGTCTGACTTCACCTTTAGGCGGATGTTGATCGGATATGATTGAGAAAACATACCGATCGACGTCTGTCCATTATTCAGCAAAATCCGATCCATTACAAGCTGACCCGCTATCATAATTCATGTATTAACACGACCCGACCCGGAAAAACCCCGTACGGGCCGGTATTTTGGCAAAATATCGGTCAAAGCCGGTACGACCGAAATTTCCGGTATACCGGAAATTTAAAACATTGTGTATTTGTAGTATTTTAATTTCAATGAAATGATATTTTCATCATACTTATAACTATATGGGTAAAAAGATACATTTTAACCGAAAATGAATCATCAATTTTAATTCATACAGAACATGATTTCATTTACAACTCACTATATAATTTACAGAACACCCAACACATTTTTTATCTGAAATCGCAATATGAAAATTCATTATGCAGACACATTCTCATATCCATAAGGTTTACACAACATACCTAATGAATTTTCAAATTAACCTGAACTTTGAATAGTGTGATTTTTAATTTTAGAGATAACTTAAGTTTTATATCATTATATCACATCCATATTCTAATTCCATTCATTTAATACCCTTGTAGTGTCATTGACATTAATGTTAGCATTTATGATCTATTTTTCAAATTTCAATGTTAGTAACATGGCCATTAATTTTTTTAAAGCCACCTGTGTCTACTACAAATATTACTTTAATAAAATATATTTATTTGTAAAATCTTGAGGTTAGTTCAAATATGTATATTTTCAACTAAAGTAAAATATTAATCTTTGTAAACAACATTATAATATAAACTCTCATGTATTATAAAATGAGAAAATTGCACCATTGGTCATCGTACTTTGATGATTTTGGCAAATTTAGTTCTCGAAGTTTATTTGTGGCATTTTCAATCTAAGAACTTTGGATAATTTTCACTATCATTCTCGTAGTTTTAGATATTTGACAAAATCGGTTCTCTAAATTTAGATTTGGTCCCCAAATTAAATCGAACAAAATCGGTCCTTTAAAGTTAGACATCAATTCAAGTTAATTCAAGAATCATATCTATATGTTTCTATCGATTTCAATTCAAGAACCCTAACTGCTGGTTTTTGTCGGCTTCCTTACTTGCTCTTGCGAAGCCGCGAAGGTATGCCATCTTATTCAATTTTTGGGTTGTGACTATCTTTCTTAGAACGGTTTCAATCGGTTTGTGATGTCGATCTGAGAAGAGTTTCAATCGGTTTATGATGTCGATCCGAGAAGGGCCAAAATTTGCCAAAGTTATGAAATTAAGAGGATCAAATATATCATTACCAAAGTTCAATGACTTCAATTGCATAAAACACAAACTTTATGGACCAAATTTACTACATACATACAAATTGGAGGATATATTTTTCTTAATGTGGGGAAGTATGAAGATCAATTTTGTCACACATAAAATATAGAAACCTAATTTGTCACCATTGTAAAAACAAGAGGATCAAAATTATCTTTAGAACCAAATATAGATTAATAAATTATCAATCTATTAATCATTTATTATGATGCCCCTTGACTAGTATTTAGTGACGGAAATAGTGACGTTGATGAATTCATTATCTTTTATACGCATGCATCCTGCAAGAATCCTCCGGTACCTATCGAACAATTCATCGATTCTAAACTCGCCAAAGTGCTCTACCAGCAGCGCCTCCGAAACAGATCTCATGCATTTCGCTAAACTATAACCATCGTTGGATTCATCGGCGTCGGAGGAAGCCCATTTCACGGCGGAAGTCTCCACGCAGTTCACCGTAAAAGAGCCTTCAGTTTCCACCACTCGCCGCACCTCCGTCACCGACGGTGTGTATTGAGGAATCCTAAATGAACGTAGCTTCTCTTCTTGTATATCTCCCTGTTAAATCAGAATTAACATCAAACCTATACGACAATTAGAATCATCATCGACGGGGAATTTCTATTTATCTAAACCTCAGCCACCATTTCATTGAGCGCAATTTTCATTAGTTTCCAAATTAAGCAGCATTCATCGCTAAGAGGACTCTCACTTCTTCTTCCCAAGAAAGTAAGCACCATCCCACCGCCGGTGACTACTTCCGGTGACCGGAATCTGAGAAACGCCGTGAAGTCTTTCTGAAACTGGTCACAATATGCATTAATTACATTCCCAGAACAGCCTTCTGACAAGTAAATTTCTCCTCCATTATCTTCAACTCCATCTGGAACCTATCATATTCACGTTCATATCAATCTTCATCATGACATTAAAAAATATTTAACTAGTTTACCTTTGACAGCCACATAAGACTGTAAGAAGAATGAACAAAATGAAGACTTTTTGCAGGGAAAAGGCTCCCATAGAAAGACCCAGAAGTCACAGACACAAAGCAGCGAGATTTAACATCGTGGGTAAGTTTAGATTCAAACAAAGGCAACCATTTCATGAAAACGGAGTTGAAATCAGTTCCAGGAAGGTCATTCAAGCAAATAAAAATCTCCGGGAAGACACCGCCGTCTCTCAGCCGCAAATCCCGCACGATCTTAACAACAGAAGCTGGAATAAACAGTGTGTTGGGACCAGAAGAACAGCCTAACTCTGCTACATATAAAATCTTTGGTGACAAGGCGGTGTAGATCTGTACAACTGCTTCTTCAATTTTTGGCAAAGTCAAAGACAATACCTTCCTCTTCGAAAATCAAAACAGAAAGTTTAATTATTGTAATATTAATATGTAATATGAGTACATATAAACCTGAAGTAAGGAGTTATTGGCATAACTGGTTTCTCCAGCTCCCCCGTTCATACAAAAGAATTTCTCCATATTGATTGTATGAAAATAATGTTATAAAGTTGAGTTAAATAGAAAACTCATTCACACTTATCATGCAATAAATTGGTAGCCCATTTAAAAAAAAAACTCTTTGCTTGTTGCGTAATTGTTCATGAGATCTTACAAACTATTTCACCAATCTTCCGCAAAAACTCTTTTTTCTCTACATCTCATATCCGGATTTATTTCATCCGTTTTCACAAACCACAAAAAAAAACCAATATTTTTTATTATTGAGATTCAAAATCTGTAGTCATTTCTTACATCTCATATTCCAAACTTTCTTCTTTCAATTCCACAAAAATTAATCTCGTGTTACGTAATTGCTAATGAGATTCAACAAAATTCTACACCAAAGTTTCATTTTCTTGAAACAAACATCTCAAATCTAAACCCACAAAATCAAACACACAAACCACAAAATTAGAAAATCAAACTTCTCTCACAAACCCAAATCGCACACCAATATCACTACTTCCTCAAACCAATCATATTTCAAACTCTTGAATCAATCGGGTAATCATGAAGAAGCTCTTATTCTACAGCAAACTCCGCCTCCACCACTGCCTCGTTTGAGAGAAGATAATAAAAAAAAATGATTCCGTTCAATTAAGAGTGAATCGAGTCAAATCACCAATCAAGGAAGATGTTCAATCTATGGAAGGAATAATGTGAATTACCAAAATTGATGGAGATGATTTTGAATAAATCAAGAAAATATCAANAACTGCTACAGAGTGAGCAATGTATGGCCGCGTAAACGTCATGGCGTACATCAAACTTCCAACAGCTGAAACATATGGCACCGTAACCATCTCATCTTTCTCTTTATCTGTAAAATGGCTAGAACTCAATCTAAAGTGATTAGCTAGAGGACAACTAACCACTTTAGATTTATGGCACCGCAGTCTTCACATCCATTTGTTCAACCTCCAGGTTAAGAGATGTTGCTAATCCCAACACAGTCCGAATGGATGTCATCTTCACAACGGGTTAGAATATCTCATCAAAGTCAATCTCTTTTCTTTGACTGAATCCCTTCACAACAAGTCTTGTTTTAAACCGTGATTATGGATTATGATCATCATGCTTAATCCTAAAAACCCACCGGTTCCTCAAAGCCTTCTTGTCTTTAGGCAACTTTACTAGCTCGAAAGTCGCATTCTCATGCAATGACTTCATCTCGTCATCCAAGGCCTCAATCCACTTCTGCTTGTCTAAAAATATGAACAAGCAGTTCGTTCTCATAGCAGTTGATGAGCAAGTAGAAAGATGATATGATTTGGATGTGAGAAAATGATGATGTATAAGGTGGAAATGATTTTGGGCGCGGAAAATGTTACATGTAGCCTTAGATTATTAAATTAGTGGCACTTGCGTCCGGGCTCATTGTTAAAAAACATCACCTTAGCCTTCCACAATCTTGTTCGGCCAAAGACAGTATACGTCATCTTTCTCCAATGCCACGCTATCTTTCTCTTTCCACAATATTATTACCAAATTAAAAAAAATAACTTTCCTAACATAACAACAACTTTATCTGGACACTTATTAATTTAATATTATATTTGATTACTTATTTATATTATTAGAAAAACAAATATTTTTTTGTATTTATATTTAGCTAACTGACAAATATTTAATTCACGAAATTATTAATACATCAAAGTAGTACAAATAAAGTAAACATGCAAAATCGTGTAAAATTAACTTGTGTGGAAATTATCCCACATATGCTCGATCAAGTCAGCTTTAAGGCGTTGATGAACTCGAATGTCTCTTGGTTTAGTAAAACGTAAGAGATATCCTTCAAATGATAGATTATCGTGTGTGAGATGAGTTGGTAGTTGTTGGTTATCATGAGCTTGCTAGAACAATATTGGACCTGGAGTAATAACATGGCATCGATCTTCCACAATCATATTATGAAAGATAATACAATCGCACATAATATCCGCCAGAGTTTATTGATCTCATACTTGTCCCAGGTTAGTAATAATCTCGAATCTTGCTTGTAACACTCCAAATGTGCTTTCTACATCACTCTGTGCACTCTCTTGGCAAGCAGCAAACAATCGGGTTTTTTCAATATGAGGTAGAGTGATAGATTTAAAAAAAACAAACCATCTGGATATATTCCATTAGCTAAGTAATATTTCATATTGTAAGTATTACCATTAACCGAGAATTGAACTTGTGGTGGAATACCTTTGTGCAAGTCATCAAATAGAGTTGAGTGACTAAGAACGTTGAAGTCATTATTTTACTCCTAGTGTTTTAAAAAAAGAATGTCAGATCCATGTATTAGAAAAAGCAACCACCTCTAGTACGGCAGTTGGAAACCTTTTATCACCACGAGCATATTGACTTTTCCTACCAACTGGACAATTTTTCCACCTCCAATGCATACAACCAACACTTATAAGCATGCCTGGAAACCCACGCTGTTCTCCCCATATCAGCAAGCGTTGAACATCCTTTGGAGTTGGACGTCTCATGTACCTTGCCTCAAAACCAATACGAATTGCTGAAATAAAATGTCTGAGACACTCGAGTGTTGTGGTCTCACCTATACGAACATACTTATCATAAGAGTCGGCACAACATCCATATGCTAACATTCGCATGGCCACTGTGTATTTCTGAAGGGTCGATATCGAGGATCGCCAAGTGGCGTCGATTATATCTTGAAATAAGGATCCACATCTCGAACAACTGCAAGTATACGCTCAAATAATGGACGAGACATCCTAAAACGACGCACAAATTGATCATTGGTATAGGTCGAGTTAGGCGAGAAGTAATCATCTACTAATCGAGCGTGACCGATTTCTCGACCGCGCTTGACATTTTGCCTCTTCTTGAATCTACACCTTGGAATTCTGCTGGACGTTTCTTCCGATGACTCGTCCTCCAAAATATATTCAATTGCAGGTGATAATAACTCTAGTATATTAGAAGAACTTATTAAGCTATGTAGTCTGAATGATATATAAGAAGGATCCATTTCAAGGCTTTGAAGAATTTGTATAGAAGAAAGTGGTTCTTGAATACTTCACTACGTTACTCCTTAAATAACATTAAGATATATGAAGGATTGAAAGAGCATGACTTCAATTATGAAGATTGAATGATAGGTTTCAATTATGAGGATTGAATGATTGGTTGATATAAAGACAAATACATCATGGGAGATACTGTTTGTGTTAGTGGCAAGATATAACTTTTCCTTTGAGAACATGTATAAAATCTAAATTTTAGACAATATGATCAATTTCGTATACATATATAAAAATCCAGAACTCGACATTCCAAACTTAGATTCGTTCAAATAACCACAATAAGCTCAAAATCAGAATTTTTGACACTATGATCGATTACAACAAAATGAGTTTTACCACAAAATAGAGAGATGAACTCTTCAACACTATGGTCAAGTTTTAACTAAAAGACATGGTTCAAGAGTCATTATCACCCAAATTTATGCTTGGTTCACTAGAAGATGCATTGCTCCAAGTTGATAATACCCGAGTGAATGCTTCAGTATATACATGCATCTGATGGTCGTTGAACATGCTTGTATCCATCGCTAGAAATTTCCTTGCTTCACTAGCGGAAGAAATTGTGTTGTGATCAGCAAAAAGTTTATTTTGTACGTCCATCTTTAAAAGATATTCTACTAACTTCTATTCATATGAAGCTAGTAGCTCTTTCTTCTTGGTAGACACCGTACCAGTTGAAGTAACATCTGATGCTTTGCGTTTACGTTTGGATTCATTTCGTCCCATAGGTTGATGTTGAACTTGAAGAGCTTCTGGTTCAATTTCAATGGGCAACTGTGATGACTGCACCACTGATCTATGTCCGCCGATTTCACTCATTTGCGTAACTCTTTCTATTCTTGAAACCCCGCTGTCAACCACATTTATCAATAAAACACATAATACATTGATCACCACTTTTATCAATAAAGCACATAATACATTGATCATTAGTATGACTTGAGTTAATATCGATCTAAAAAACATAGAACGAAAGACCCTAAACCTTCAAATGCAACAAATGTCTAAGTAGTAGCATATTGTAAACAAAAAACATGCAAATGTAACTCAAGAAATCCTACTAATATCAGCCTACAAAAATAATCAAACAATTCACAAATTTAAATATAAAAGTTTACCGTCATCCACTTCGGTTGATCTCGTAATATTTTCTACGTGTTCACATAATTAAAAGGCTTTCCAATGTCTGTGTGGTATAACTCAATAGCCTTGTCTACGTAATCATTATTGTTGTAGCAATTTGGATGAGCATGAACAATCCTATCATATTTTCCACAAAATGCTTGCACATTTTTGCTAAGATTGCGCTATTTCTTCGTTAGTGCCTCATAATCATGAATTCTTGTTGCCTTTTCGACCAAAATTATAGATTCACAATAATAATTTATAACTAATGCACCGACGTGTATTAAAGTGTACCACAAATAAAAAACAATAATTATTTTATATTATTTTAGGGAAAATACATGCGTTTGTCCAAAATAAATGCAAAATGGCAAACTAAATACAGCAATTTGATTAACTGCGCACCTAAAAACATATATGTTGGTAAATAGAAAACCATTTCTTAAAAGAGATATATTTATTTGTCATTTAGATCATATAATAACAAATGCACATTGCCTAAGTTTAGAAAATCATCTATTAGTAAAATTAATTATTATTCATGTTTGACAAATACAGATTGCTTATGTTTCCACATCCAATGTCACATAACCACGTCCATTTATGCGTACCTGGGCACGTTAGCCTAACATTTATTTAATATTTTTGTAAAATAATAGAAGCAATAACATGTTAGCTCCTAATGACCAATAATCAATTCTTATTATTTTTTAACAATTTTAATGGTTGGGTTGATACTTATTTTTTTAGAAGGTAGGAAATTATACGTTCATTTTTTGTTACTATTTATATTTTACAAAATTGATTTTAAAACTGTTTTCCGATTACTTTTGGCCAATGGTTTGGTCTAAATAGCCTATATTTCTTTTCCCATTAATATGGATTTGTTATTTTATTTATTTTTATGAATATTCGGTTGAATCCTATAAGTATCTTTAGTAGGATCCCAATTTGATAGTTATTTAATTCTAGAAACAAATACAAATAATAATTAATTAAATACTGAACATATATGAAAATTAATGTCTACATTTACTTTTCCAATACAAGAAAGGTTGCTATCTTCATGCAATTTCAACATTTCTCATTCACACTTCCACCAATAAGAATAATTAAATATTTATATTAAAATAATGTATTTTTTAATTATATTAAATAAATAAATATCGAAATAAACGTTGAATTTGTTTTAGTACATATTTTAATTTCTAAAATAATAAGTAGAAAATTCAAATTTGAAAAAGTGGTCTCTGTGCTATACATTTTTTCATATTTGACTCTTAGAATTTGGTTTCCCAATTTAGATATAACTATTTCAGTACATTTTTTAGATATACCATTTATTATAAAATAATAAATAATCAATTTTTTAGATCTATAAAATTATTATATATATATTTTTAAAATAAAACCATGGATCCCTCAGTCACCTTATGTAAAACTAGTGTTAGATTGAGATGTGTTTATCAAATGATATATTAGCAATACATACAATATAAAAGTAAAATTGTGGTATATTTAATGTTAATAAATAACAACTTTTCATCATCATTAAAATTAATTGTATCACCGCCATAATTTAATAAATAATTAATTTACTTTTACTTTCAATAATTAAATATGATATCCGTAATATACAATTTTATAAGAAAGCCTTTCTAAATTCACAATATCTCAACCTACATTATCATACTAACTTTTTAATAGTTATTACAAAAAAATCAATGTAATTTGGGAAGTTATGTATAATGGATTAGGAAATGAAAATCAAACCAAGCCTTAATTAATTAAGAGAAACGGCTTCTTAATTAATCAAATTGCACTTCATTGGTGAAGAATCTTTCCATCCATGGCCATAACGCTTGTTGTTTGTCTATAGCAACATTTTAAATTTCCGACCAGTGTGGCATATCGAGGATTTCAACCGTACAAAGGTTTTTTTGATATGTTAACGAAATATCGACAGATACGGGTGTTGAGCAAATCGGGTCTTATCTAACTTGTTCGATTTATGAAAAAAAGTTAGATGAAGTTTTTGGAATTGTTTTATTCTCATTTTTTCGAATTTGGAACAATATTAAATGAGAATAATTAAAAAATGGTGAATTATTTAAGGTTAAAAATTTAATTTATTTTATTATTTCGGATCATATTCGGTATATAACCGATATAACCAATATATATATGATATAACAACTTGTGCCTTATATGAGTATAAATTTTTAAAAGATTGGTCTATATATCATCACACAAAACTCTCTTCGACGCTTGACACATGACACAAAACGACGTCTTTTTGAGTTTTTCCTTAATTCTATTTGTTTTTCGTTAGAGAAGTAACTTATGTGCTTTCGTGACTTCATTATGTAGTCGATCTACTTGTGAATTATTTGTGCAAGTGATGATGGACCAGAGTGGTTGCTTTTGGAAAAGTAGTAGAATTGACGAACGATACTCATTTTTTATGAATTTGTCTTCTTCTATATATTGATAACTATTTGTAATTTATGACTTTGAATTTATGTAATTGTTGTGACCTAAAAGGTTTGGGTACCAACAGTCAACAGGTCCGAGATTATCCAGTAATATTTTGTGATTTATATTAATTAGGGGACGATAATTGAACATATATGAAATTTGGGACTTTTGGTCGGGACGTTGGTCGGGACGTTTTTGGAAACATTGGCTATGGTAGGCGCTTTACCCTTACTATTTCATTAATTAGTAAGAAGGGCTTTTGCATTTTGCACATTCTTGATGTGCTTTTACAGATAGGTAAGAAGGGCTTAAATTTTGCCTCCTCGGTCCAATTGAGCCGAAGTAACCATTCCCAAGAGAAACTTGTCTTAGCTTAGAGACAAGTTGAAGTCAAACAAGTAGAGCTGGTATCGTTCCAAGTGGAGAGGGAGCGTTTGAACGGGGAGCTATTAGGAGCGGGAACCAACATCTCGCTCTTAACCTCTCAATTATCTGAGCTGGAGACTAAGATAATTATCGATCCAGGCTTAGGGGTTGCTGCCGCTAGGATCTCAGTGTTGGAAATTCAGGAACAATAGATGTCTGAAGAAAGTAACAAACTCCTCCTTCGATCGCAAGAAGAAAAAGAGGCAATAAAGCAAGATTTAGTCAAGGCTCACAGTGCAGCATAGGGATTGGTTCGGGATGCGCTTGTTATCTTCATCAGATCGCCTATGCTTTTTGCTTTACCAGACAACATCTACGGGGCGTCCATCTCCAGTACATGGACAACATGAAATTTCAAGTTGTCATACAATTTGGTCTAAACCCCGAAGATGAGCGTTGGTATAATATTGATGGAAGCTTCAAGGATCTTCCAGTTCTAGCTTAACTTCCCTTATCTGATGATCCCAACTTTCCCTTGTTTGACCTAATGGAATGATCAGTCAACAAGTTGGTGGAAGAGCGGGAGAAGAAACTGGAAGAGTTGGCGGCCCGGACCGAGGGAGGAGAAGGAGAAGCAGAGAAGGAAGAATGACAAATAGAGTAGGATATAGCCTAGGTCCTTTCTATTTTGTACTATACTTTTATACAATCTTTTTTTTAGTAATAACAGTTTAATTTCTTAAGAATCTAGGTGAACCTATCCACTTCCATCTTGCTATAACGATCTAAATATATCAACCATGCATCTATCCAAAGATGTTCGGTTCGACCCCGAAGCATCTTACTAAAGACTTGTTTAAGTATAGGTTCGGGTCTTAACTATCGATCTTCCTTACGGGGATCTTAATTGGAATTGGATTTGGTGGGGGTTATCAAGATGAATATTCTTTGTCATGGATGTGGATCGCACTTATTCTGTATCTATGTTCATGATTAGCTTGAGCAGCGTAGCCTCGTATCTCAATAAGTCCCAAGATAGACTATATCATCTTTTGATCAGGGCCAATTCTGTTCCCGTTCTCTCACATAGGGAAATAATACCAATGCATAAGGACAATCCCTTAATGGAAAGAACCGTTGAAGGGAGTATTAAGTTCGTAGTGAGTTCTGGAAGCTTTATTATTTGTTTGAAGTACAAAACGACATGCAGGAGCGTCTGATATAATCAAAGCGGTCACTACTATGTAGGAACCTTAAAGCTAGATCAAAGCGGTCACTAATCCAAACACTCCAGAATATTCAATCTTCAAGACTGGTCTATTAACCAACGAAGACTAGTTTATATTATGCTTATTATATTCTTATCACATTTGGAGAACAATATTCTTGGAACTCAATTAGCATTAACAATCAAAGATTTACAAAAACCACTATCTTAGATTCATGACATTCAAGATTCTGGGGATCTCATCACCATCTAGAGTGTCTAACTTGTAAGCCCCAGCTATCAATTTTTTCAAAACTCGATAGGGCTCTTTCTAGTTTCTACCGAGTTCACTAAGAAAGCCATTTTTTTATGGGTCCGTTCCATGGTTCGATGATAGGAGCACATGCGTACGTAAATATCATTTATTTTCTCTTCAACTATTTCTAGATCTAGCGATCTTCTTTCTCCATTTATTTACTCATCATATTGAATTATCAGAGGTGATCGAATGGCCATCTCCACTGGACTAACTGCTTCATACCATACACCAAAGAAAACAGATCTTCATAGATATGATCGGGTCATTTTCCTCCTAGATCTTCAAGTTTAGTTTTCAATCCCTTCAAGATAGCTCGATTAGATACTTCTATGAGTTCATTAGTTTGACGATGAGCAACTTAAGAAAAATGATGGGTAATGCATAGTTTAGGACAAGGTTCCCGAACCATCTGTCCATGGAATTGAGTTGCATTGTCTAATATCAATGCCCAAGGTACTCCAAAGCAACTTACGATATTTATCGGCAAGATATTCCTCACAACCCGTTCGAATATCGTGGATACTGCTTATGCTTCTATCTATTTGGAATAATTTTCCATTGACACAATGCAGAATTTTCGTTGGCCCACCGATCTAGGGAACTGTCTCAATATATCGATTCCCCATCTGTCTCAATAAATCTAACTGGTGCACCACATTTTCAATGGGAAATAGTGGTTTCCCATTGAGCAACTCATCAAATATGAATGCTCCAAATATCAATGGCTGGGTGTACTACAATCATGAAAGAGATGAAACGTTTCAATAGGCAGTAACCCATAGCTCAACAACTCAGTGAACAACTCAGCAAATATGCACCCATAGCTCCTGCCGAATTTCACAAGAAACAAAACAAAGTGACCAAACAACGCATAAAAACTCAAGAACAAAACCCACCAACCAAACAATAATTAACCAACATAAGACAAGTTGAAATTTACCATAATCACAGCCTACCAACGAATAAATACAAATAATCATCAGTCATGGAACGAAATGCATACATGTGAAAGTTTTTAAAAAAAATTAAAAAAAGAATGTTCCACATAATAAAAAAAAAAATTAAAAAAGGGAGCGGGGTTACCGACAGGGGAACCCTTGGTTGCTATAGAACCGAAGCATGATATTGATAGGCAGCTCAATGTTTGGTATAGTTTTTGGCATCTTCGAGTAATGTCGCCCAGAAATATCCAGCTCTAATGATGCGATGATATAGATATTCAAGCCCCGGAATGTATGCTACATACTCCTTCTTGAACATAAATAACGACAGCTTCATAACTTTTCTTAAACAACCTTCTATCGTTCGGTACATATCTTTTGGCCCGAATTCAATTTTCCTGGCTTCTAAAGTATTTTAAGGGATATAACCATTTGTCAAATATGTGATCAAAGGATCTATCCATGTGGATTCTCCCTGAGCCTCAATAACGTCAATATGTAGGCCCTGAAGTTGATGGGAGAAAGCACCAAACTCATCAATTGACTGTTCGGTCACTAGGATCTCGATCGAATGATGATCATGAATATGGACTGACACTATACATGTTCTATGTTTGGTATGCTTGCGGCCAATCTAGCTAACGCGTCGGAAAGCTTGTTCTGTTCTCGTGTTACATGATCAAACAAGAACTCACCGAACTTCTTAGATATCTCAAGGACATTGGCATGGTACATCTTCATCATAGGCTTATGTGCCTCCAATATTTCCGCAAACTGTTCCACAACTAACTTGGAATGTGAGAACATTCGTACTTTCGAGACTCCCATCTCTCGAGCAATTTTATTCAAGACAATAAAGCTTTATACTCCACTATGTTATTCGTTCATAAAAATAGGAACTTAATTGAAAAATGAATGACATCTCATTGTGAAGTAGTAAAAGTTATGCCATCTCTCTTTCCTCATAAGGTTGATCTATCAATGTGTATTATCCATCGGTCATCTTCCTGGTTCAAGCATACATCAGATCGGATCGTTTCAACCACAAAATCAGCCAAAACCAATTGCTCTTCGGGGCACGAATTCTAGATACATATCACTGATTTTGATAGCCCGTTTGGATAATATGTTATTTAGATATGCTTGTTTCAAAACTGCTTTTAGAGGCTGATAAGTATATATACATAGACCTTTTTGTCTTTGAAATACTGTTTTAGCTTAGATAAATCTTTCTTCAATGCAAAAAAAGATGAATTTGGTCTCTGCCGCTATTAGAGAGTGACTCACATAATAAACATGTATGTGAATATCATCTCTTATAGTAACCAGAGCAGCACTCACTGTGACCTTGGATATAGCCAAATATAATCCCAAAAGTCATCGCAACATGGACTCACCATCATATGGGGAGTACTCAAATATGTCTTCATTTCCGCTAATGACCAGTCAAATTCATCGGTCCATTCCAACTGACTTGCTTTCCTGAGTATTCTAAAGAAGGGTAAGACCCGATCGGTAGACTTATAAATAGGGGCTTTTTCAAAAATAATTTTATTTTCGTATCTCTATTTCAAAATTACACTTTTTTTAAAACACATTTCCAAATTACATTTTTTTATTTTTTTAATTATAAAAAATTCACATATATTATATTTACAAGTTAGAAGGCTTTTTTGAAATTTTCAAAACATTAAAAAATTCTCGTGCCTCTCAATCTTCTCTGCCGATCAGTTTATTCAGGAAGAATTCTTTTACTATCACCGCAACCACGGACTTCTCTGCAATCCATGCCTTGAGATCCTCCACCTTTTTCCCCCTCTCCTCAACTATCTCATTGACCGATCTCTCCATCAGGTCAAAGAGGGGATAGTTAGGGTCATTCTCCAGCGGGGATTCATCTAGCTCAGGGATCTCACAGAAGTTGTCATCCTTGGTCAACGGGTCCAGCGTCTCCCAACGCTCATCTTCGGGATCTAGACCGAATTTGCTAACGATCTGGTCCTTCATATTGTCCATATATTGGGAGACGTTCGGTCCATAGACATTCGCCGCTAAGGCAAACATCAGGGGAGAGCGGGCAAACCCTAATAGGGCTTCCCGAACTGCACCCTCAGTCGACCCTTGAACCCTGACCAGGTCTTCTTTAAGCGCAGCCCGCTCTTCTTTCAAGACATTCTTCTCATCTTGGGATTGCAAGAGAAGCATGTTGCTTTCATCAGATATCTCTTGTATCTGACGCTCCAACTCCAAAACCCGGGCCGTGGCGGAGTTTGCTGCTGCTTGGGCCTCTCCCGCCTTTGAAGCTGCTAAGGACAGCTCAGTGACCGCTCCAAGCAGCTCGTTATTCAAACTGTCCCGGTCGGTCTTGAGCTCTTCCAGCTCCTTCTGCTTGATTTCAACTTGCCTTCGAGCTAAGGCAAGCTGGCCCTCCAACTCTTCAGTTGCCGAGGAGGCGCTTCGGCTGAGTTGGGCGGCGGAGGCCAGATCCTGGGCCCTTCTATGCGACTGCAACAAGCAAGCGGGTCTAAGTGTGTACCCGATCATGAACTTAAGTTAGAAATAACTTACCACAGTTTGGGCTTCCAGATAGGCGAACACCAAGTTGGGGAGGGAGCCATCAATACCGGGCGGGTTTTTCTTTCCCAAAAGCCGGTATTCTTCCAGTGTAGCATCCTTCCATGATGGGGGGACTCTCTTTGGTCCCCGGGCCTTGAAGACGGAGCTCACTATCTCCTGGATCGCCCCGCGAATAGCCTCCGGGTTGGACGTAGACCAGGCCGGTCTGTCCCCGATGGTGACCCCTTTTGTGGGGATCGGGGCTGCGGGCCTACTAACAGCTGACCTCAGTCTTTTATACTGCTTCGATTGTATAACAATCAAACTGAATAAATCATTGTATGGGTTAAAACAATCAGGAAGGATGTAGTATAATCGATTAAAAGAAAGTATCATGAAAAAAGGATTTATGAATAATCCTATAAGTCCATGTATTTTTACAAAGAAAACAATGTTTGGTTTTGTCATTGTAGCGGTTTATGTTGATGATTTGAACATTATTGGAAGTCATGATGAAATTGAAAATACCGTTGCTTATTTGAAAAGTGAATTTGAAATGAAAGACCTTGGCCAAACCAAATTTTGTTTAGGTCTACAAATTGAAGTTTTATTCGAAGGATTTTTCTTACATCAATCTAATTATACTGAGAAAATACTAAAACGATTTTACTTGGACAAATCACATCCACTAAGTACACCTATGGTTGTTCGATCATTAGATCAAAAGAAAGATTGTTTTCGTCCAAAAGAAGATACTGAAGATGTACTTGGTCCAGAAGTACCATATTTAAGTGCAATTGGTGCATTGACGTATCTTGCTAATAATACAAGACCTGATATTGCATTTTTTGTAAATTTATTAGCAAGATTTAGTTCAGCGCCAACACAAAGACATTGGAAAGGAGTGAAACATATTTTTAGATATCTTCAAGGAACAAAAGACATGAGATTATTGTATTCCAAAAATATGAAACCCAAAACAATTGACTTAATTGGTTATGCAGATGCGGGGTATTTATCTGATCCACATAATAGTAAATCACAAACTGGATATGTGTTTATATTAGGTGGAACTGCTATATCTTGGAAATCAATGAAACAAACTCTTATAGCAACATCATAAAATCATGCAGAATTAATTGTCATTTATGAAACTAGTCGTGAATGTGTATGGTTAAGATCTATGATTCATCACATTCTAACCACTTGTGGTTTATTGTCTGAGAAAATGAAACCAACAATTTTATTTGAAGATAATGCAGCATGTATTGCTCAATTGAAGAATGATATATCAAAGGAGATAGAACAAAACATATTTCTCCAAAATTCTTCTTCACACATGATCTCACAAAACAAAAGGATATTGAAATACAAAAGATACAATCTTGCAACAATCTAGCAGATATATTTACTAAATCTCTCCCTACAAGCGTATTTGAGAAATTTGTTCATCAAATTGGAATGCAGAGACTTCTTGATTTGAAATAATCATCAGTACGGTTTTTCAATATTACATTATTACATATCAAAATAAAAATACATTTTATCACACTCCACACTTGCAATCATATCTCGAAAAACCCAGAACAATAAACAAAATAATCAATAATAATACTAAGAGTAAGAACATCTGACCAGAAAAGTTTTCAAGATCGGCTATTGCTTGCGAATGCATCTTATCTGAAATCAAATTTTTTTTCCAAAGCAGTCGCACTTAGAAAATAGTAAAATACATATAAGAAAATCCAGTAAACTTACGAATTGATCTTCAACTTATCAATACGAAAAAATTGGTATACATTCAAGGGGGAGTGTTGTGAATTATACCGAATTATGAATGTATCACCAATATCAAAATATACAAATATTATATATTATATGTAGATAAACATGTAATTAAATATACAAATATTATATATTATATGTAGATAAACATGTAATTAATACTGATGTGATGTGAGTAGGTAAAATAATGTTTTGCATAGTAATACATCGTCTTCATGAATTATTAAATAATAATATATTAATATTTTTTTCTATAAATAGACGTATGAAAATAAAATGAATAAGGAAATTCATAGAATTCCTAAACTTTCTCTCTAAACTTTTAGCAAATTTTCTAACAATGTTAATATTATGGAAAGAGAGAATCAATTTGGATAAGGTTTGTTTTCATTCCTTATGGATTAGGAATGATTAAGAATAAATATTATGGATATTCATTCCTAATGCAATAAATTTACATACCTACTATCTTTGACTTTAACTACAAGAAGATAGTCTTAAAAATAGTTGTTTTCATTAGATTAATTTTAAGTGCGGACAATGTTTGTATGGAAATACAGCTTTATTGGCGGTTCTCTCCTCCACCTCAACGCCCATGGTTACATGGGCGCCGATGGAACCGTGAAAATATACATTCCGCGAACAAGATTTGGGCGTCCCTTCTATGTGGAACATTCTTTTTTAAATTTTTTTTTAAAACTTTCACATGTATGCATTTCGTTCCATGACTGATGATTATTAGTATTTATTCGTTGGTAGGCTGTGATTATGGTAAATTTCAACTTGTCTTATGTTGGTTATTGTTTGGTTGGTGGGTTTGTTCTTGAGTTTTTATGCGTTGTTTGGTCACTTTGTTTTGTTTCTTGTGAAATTCGGCAGGAGCTATGGGTGCATATTTGCTGAGTTGTTCACTGAGTTGTTGAGCTATGGGTTACTGCCTATTGAAACGTTTCATCTCTTTAATGTTTGTAGTACACCCTGCCATTGATATTTGGAGCATTCATATTTGATGAGTTGCTCAATGGGAAACCATTATTTCCCATTGAAAATGTGGTGCACTAGTTAGATTTAATGATGGATTTTGTTGGTACACCTCTTCCTGAATCTATCTCCAGGGTCAGCTAATTTGATTCAGTATTTCATTTTCTGAATGAAATTCTGGTTTCTATTTGATAAAATGCATTCAAAAAAGTTATCTGATTTTCAAGGATGTTGTTTTTACTCATTTTACCTTCTTAGCCAATGTAATGGCAGATAAGAAATGAAAAGGTGAAAATATATCTTTGCAATAAGAGGAAAAAACAAGGAGTTCCCTTTGAGGAGAAATTTCCTAGTGTGGTCCTTTAGCACTTCGGTTGCTGGAGCGTCTCCTTGCATTTGATTCGAAAGATAGACTAACTGCTGAAAAGGTCATTTAAGTAAAAAGATCACATCATATTCAGTACCTTTCAATGTATTATATGCTTCCACCAATTTTGCAAAATAGCCCTATGGGAAATATTGGTTTGCATAATAGGGTTTAGGGTAACCCTATTCCTAAATAACTTTTTTCGTAAAGTATTTGCTAAATAGCCTACGTTTATATATTTTAATAAAACTAAATAAAATATTTTTTATATATTAATTAAAAATATATAATAAATTAAATTGTAATATATTAAGCAATATTTTCATCGTATTGATCCGGACCGGTATGAGATATTAATTTTTTTAAAAAAATTTCAGGGTCGATCTAGAAAAACCTGGGTTATGAACCATAAACCCGGTAACGGTCCATATATCGGTGCCGCCTGGCTTTCATTGTACCAGGCGATATGAAAATATTGATTAAATATTATTCGGGGCGACATGTAAACTACCAGGTATCAACCGATATATCAGTCATACTGTTGGGCACGCAACGAAAGTTATGAAATCGAGGTATCGACAATGCAAATATAATAAATAAATATACACCGAAATTTAAATTTGTTCATCCAAAATAGAGCTAGTCCACGGATCCCATCAGAGAAAATTCCACTATTACCAATAGCAGAGATACAGAGAAAATATAATCTAGATAAATATCTAGAATAGAAAACCAAAATATGCGGTAAGAACAGTGTTTACCTAACACAACGGCTACCACTCAACTATTTTGATATTCCCCGAATATTTAGGAAATATTTCTAAATATTACACACTTCTGAAAAACTTTCAGGAATATTATTTCAATAAGAAAAACTTTCTTCTTGAATCTCCTCTCTCTCTCTTTTTCTCTTCATCTCTTGAATACTCAATTGAGGTCTTGAGATTGTTGGATTTATTTGGGATGATCAATTGAGGCTCAAGTGCCCTCAATTTATAAGAATATGTGAATATATTTCTCCCAAAATATCTTCTTGGTGGTTAGCAACATATACACCAAATATTGACCAAGTCTGAACATAATTATATTTATATTCTTCATGTGGGCCCCACATAATGTGGAGGGACACACCATGAATTCTCCCCCCTCTCGACACATGGAGGAATCCACCAATCCAGCTGTATCTCTACAGTACTCAAAGTTGGATCTTGACAAAACTTTTGTCATCATATCTGATCCATTCTCTTCATTTTGGATCTTCTCAAGCCGTAACAGTCTCTCTCCAACACCTCGTGAATCCAACGATATCTCACATCAATATGCTTGGATCTCGAGTGAAACAAAGCATTCTTCGCTAGATGATTCGCATTTTGACTATCACAATATTAGATCACCTTCTCCAAAATACAAACACATCTTGGAGCTTCCACGTAGATACCTAAGGATCCACTTCACTGCATCCCAATGCTCCTTGCTCAGTTTCGATAGAAAACGACTCACAACTGCTACAAAGTGAGCAATGTCTGGCCGCGTACACGTCATGGAGTACATCAAGCTTCCAACAGCTGAAGCATATGGCACCGTAGCCATCTCATTTTTCTCTTTATCTGTAGAATGGCTATAACTCAATCTAAAGTGATTAGTTAGAGGACAACTAACCACTTTAGATTTGTCCATGTTGAATCTTCGAAGTACTTTCTCAATATACTTCTCATGTGACAACCATAACTTCTTGGCATTCATATCCCTCATGATCTTCATGCCAAGAATTTGCTCCGCTGGTCCCAAGTCTTTTATCGCAAAAGACTTACTCGATTGCTGCTTCAAGTCAGCAATCCTCGAACAGTTTTGACCAACAATAAGCATGTCGTCCACGTACAACAATAGTACGATAAAATCATCTTCAGAAAACTTCTTTGTGAAAACACAATGATCTGAAGTAGTCTTCATGTAGCCTTGCTCCGCCATGACAGACTCAAAATTCTTATACCACTGTCTCGGTGCTTTCTTCAAGCCATAAAGACTTTTCTTTAGCTTGCAAACATAGCCCTCTTTCCCCTTCTTCACAAAGCCTTCTGGTTGATGTATATAAATTTCTTTTTCCAAATTTCCATGTAGGAAGGCAGTCTTCACATCCATTTGTTCAACCTCCAGGTTAAGAGATGTTGCTAATCCCAGCACAATCCGAATGGATGTCATCTTCACAACGGGTGAGAATATCTAATCAAAGTCAATCTCTTTTCTTTGACTAAATTCCTTCACAACAAATCTTGTTTTAAACCGTTATTATGGATTTTGATCATCATGCTTAATCCTGAAAACCCACCAGTTCCTCAAAACCTTCTTGTCTTTAGGCAACTTTACTAGCTCAAAAGTCGCATTCTCATGCAATGACTTCATCTCGTCATCCATGGCTTCAATCCACTTCTACTTGAATTCATCATTCAATGCTTCCTCGTAGGATTCTGGTTCTCCCCCGTCAGTCAATAACACATATTGATCTGGTGGATATCTCGTAGAGCGTTGTACAACTCTACCGGATCTCGTAGTCCGAACAGGAGAACCAACAGGGACTGATACTTCATCTTCACCCTCATCAGCATCGTCAACTGGAACTTCTAATTCATCCTCATCATTAGGTAGATGAAATTCATCATCTCCAACATGTCTTGGCACTGTTGTTGGAGGCATAACTCTCAAGTTTGTTGAATCACCATCTGGCTTAGCAACATCTTTGCTACTCGTTCCAATATTCACGATGGTTTCGTCTTCAACGAAATTAGCATCACCATCATAATTTTAGTCGATATAGTTTAAAGTTTTGCAAATTTGGATCCCCTAGGTTTCGATAATTTGGCAAATTGAATCCCCAAAGTGGCAAAATTGATCCCCGAACTTTATAATGACAATATCAATCACTGGAATTTACACACACTAAAGAACTTAGTCCCCAAACTTTCAAAAATTAGGCAAAATTGGTCCTCGATTCGTTATAACGCTATTAAGTTCTTCCCTTCCCTTCCCAACTTTCGGAAAATCGTTCGCCATTTTGGCAAATCGATCACCATTTTGGGTTCTTCTCTTCCCCAATAGTTCTCCCAAGCCATTTTCGTTTCATTTTAGTTTATGAACTTGCAATCGTACTCTGCCAAAGTTTACGAACCTCGCAACTTTTGTTAGGGTTCCCATAATGTTAACTGAAATTTGTCAATGATATAGTAACTAAATTCGTGATTCTACTTGCGAGAAGGCCTCAAGAAGTTGGAGACCATTAACGGCGAAGTTCATTTTATGTTGCTGTTTTGGAAGGATATAAAGTAATGCGGGCAAGACTAGCTTATGTTGTTGCTCTTGATATTGATGATTTTGATATATGGTGAGCCTTATATCATGGATTTAGTGTGGAATATGACATGAAATAAGAAAGACGGTAGTAGAAATGAAGACCACTTCCTTCGAAAAATTGAGAAAAAGTTCTTATAAACATACAACAGTTTTCCCCAATTTTTATATTAGCACACAAAAACAGTTTTACGATATAAAAACGTAATAACAACTTTAACTCTAAAGCAACATCTTCATTGATTGATATACCTTTTTTCCTTCTCAGTAATCTATCTTCATGGTAATCCAACACTCCCCTAAAGCAACATCTTCATTGATTGATATACCTTTTTTCCTTCTCAGTAATCTGTCTTCATGGTAATCCAACACTCCCCTTGGCCATGAAGATCGGATACTTATGAAAATATTTAAGTGCTTTTATCCCGATTGCCTCTCTTGAGTCTTGTGAATTGCAACTTACCTAAACCCTTGGAAAAGATATATGCATGTTGATAATTACTTATAACATAAACCAATCTGATTTCCTTATTCTTTACGACATCTCTAAGAACATGGAACTTGACCTTAATGTGCTTGGAATTTCCAAAGTTTTTATGGTCCATTGCAATAGATAATGTAGCATGTTTGTCCACAAACAAAATGTTGGGAGTATTATGCTTGTATCCAATGTCATCAAGAATCAGTCGCATCCAGATGCGGTGATTTGAGGCATATGTCGCAGAGATATATTCATCCTATGTGGTTGATTGAGCTACCACTTCTTGTTTCTTTGTGCACCAATAGAATGGACAACCATTTAGATAGAATATAAAACCCAGGGTGCTCTTTGAATCATCTGAATTTGCAAAATCACTATCAGAATAGCACAACAATCGTACATGCTCTCTATTTCCCGAGTAAGGTAAGACACTATCATGTGTTATAGTCCCCTTAATATATCTAAGAATTCTCGTGGCAATAAACAAATGATTGATCTTAGGTTTATGCATAAATCGGGACAATTCATTCACGACAAAATTTATATCAGGTCGAGTATTTGAAAGATATAGTAAGCATCCAACAATACCTCTGAATAATGTGGCATCAGCATATTTGTCATCCTCATGGACAGTGAACTTTTCATTATGGTCAAGATGAGTTTTAGATGGATTTGCATATGTCATTCCAAACTTCTCTAGCATCCCCGAGCAGTATTTCCTTTGGGATGCAAAGATGCCAACGTTCTCACGCTGATTAACTTCCATTCCAAGGAAATAATGCATTTTTCCAAGATCTAACATTTCAAAACATTGTGTCATGGATTTCTTGAAATCAATTATATGCTGATCTTGATTGGAAGTAATCAATAAATCATCTACGTATAACGATACAAATAGAACATCTTCTCCAAATGACATAATAAATAAAGAATGATCATCAACACATTTCTTGAAACCAAGGTGTAGGAGTGTATTGTTCATGTGTTCATTCCAAGCTCTAGGAGCTTGTTATAGGTCATATATTGCTTTGTTCAACCGATATACCTTTTTCTCATCCCATGGCCTCACATATCCTTCAAGCTGATTTGTATACACTTCTTCTTCAAGAATACCATGAATAAATGTCGTTTTTAAGTCCATGATATGAACTAACCAACCTTAATGAGCAGTTAGAGCCAATAACAATTTAATAGAGCCAAGTCGAGCAGTTGGAGCAAAAACATTAGTGTAATTTATACCTTTAATTTGAGAATATCCTTTTGTCACAAGTCTTGCTTTAAACTTGTTCGCGGTTCCATCCGGATTTGTCTTGGTCTTAAAAATCCATTTCACACCAACAATCTCCTTATTTGTAGGCCTTTCTTCTAACTTTCAAGTTTGATTTTGTTCAATAGATTTGATTTCCTTTTTCATAGCCATTCTCCAATGTTCATAACCAGCTAGTTCTGTAAAAGTTTTAGGATCACTCATCCCACAACACATCAACAATAGAATATGTACTTATTCACTGTTTTCATATATATCAGACATAAATATAAAGGAGTTAGACTCACAAGAGCTTTCTGTTTCAGGTTCAGAGCTTTCCTTTGCTCACTTTCAGCATTCGGCTCCTCATGTGTCACCTCAGTTTCTTCGTCATTTATTGTTGACAAGTCATTTACTTCGGGAGATGCATGTGAACTTTCATCTTCAGTAAGAAGCATCATATGAATGTTTTTCTGTGTATTGTCATCCTCCAGATAGTCATCACCCAATTTAATCACTTCAATTTCATTTGTGTTTTGTTATTCTTTTCCTGAAATACAACAATTAACATTTTTAATGGTGTTCTAAGTCCAATACACTCCCTTTCTTCATAAAAAATCACATCTCTGCTGATACATATTTGTTTAGTTTCACATTGCATAACACAAGATTCTTTTACACCACTACTGTACACTAAAAAATCACAGTTTGAGTTTTTTCATCAAATTTAATTCTCTTTTCCAATGGAATATGTACACAACACACACATCCAAACACTTTGAGATGTTTTATTGAAGGTTTTTCTTCATTCCATAATTCATATGCAGTTTTTCCTCCTTAAACTCAAGATGGAAGAGAATTTGCAGTTAATACAGCCTCGGCCCAACATATTTTTGGTAAAAAAATTTGAAAAATCGAACATCTCACTATTTCAATGATAGTCATATTTTTCCTTTCACTTACCCCATTTTGTTCCGGTATATACGTAATTGTATACTGATAAAAAATTCCATCACTATCACAAAACGATTGAAGAACTTTTGAAATAAACTCACCTCCATTATCTGAATACAATTTATGTATATGTCTCTCAATCAATCTTCCACCATTTTCTTATAGGACCAAAACACTGTAAAAGTCTCAGATATATTTTTCAAGAAAATATCCAACATAATCTACTATAATCGTCAATAAATAAAATGAAATAATTGCTTTCACTCCATAATTCTTCTTTAAACGACCTACATATATATGTATGTATCAAATATAGCTTTCCTTTTGCTCGAGTAACACTCGCAAAAAAGGTTTTCTGGTTTGTTTTCCTTTTTGGCATATCGAACATATAGAATTTTGTAAATAAAAATCAGGCAAATCAAGAACCATACCAGTTTTTTTCATCAACTTCAGATTCTTTATCCCGTAGTGACCAAGACGTTTGTGCCACAATTGAGTGTATGCATTTACACTGAAACTTACTTCATGATGTGATGGACTAATAGCAAATAAGTTATTCTGAAGCATTTCTATGACAATGCAAGAATTTTTTGGACTCTTAATTTTGCATGTAAGTTCTTTAAAGAATAGCTTGAAATTGTGTCGAAGTAGTTGTAAAAGGCTTAGCAAATTTTGTTTGAGCTTTGGAACATACATATCTTCTATTATTTGAATTTTCCTTTGTTGTCATTAAGATATATCATTCATGTCCCTTCCACGAATGCTAAGTGTCCGGTGGTTGATCTTACTTGTTTTCTTGGAGTGACTTTCAGGTCATGGAATAAGAATTTATGTTTTGAGCAATCAGTCTTCAATATCCTTCTTGAGCTTATATCAGAATATGTATGAAGGCGAATTTCCAAATCACACATATCTTCAAATATAGAAACCTCCGTTGCGTTTGCTTGTTCAGATGTAGATTTTTTGGAAAGACATACCTTTTCAATATGTCTGAGATTACCACGTAAATTGCATATGATATCAAGTTTCCACCAACAATTTTCAGCCTTATGGTTCGTTTTGGAACAATGATGGCATACTCCATCTATCTCTCTTTTCTATCTCCATGTATTTGTAGCTTGAGTAGTTGTACCAACAAAATGTATTCCCTATATTTGTAGACATGGCAGCAACTTCATAAGGGTGATGGCTTACTAGAGCAACTTCCGAGTTGGTCAATGACTCATCAGTTTCAGGAGGTATGATTGAGATTCTTGTTTGCGAAGATTGCAGAGAACTAATAAAGTCTATAAAAGTGATGTTTGCTTCTTCAATTCCAAGTTGTTTCTTTAGTTTCTCGCATTCTTCTATAGCATACAACTTTGGCTCAAATATATTTGGTAGACTCAATGATGCTTTTTCAATTATCTTTTCATCATTTAGATCTCCTCCTAGAGCTCTAATCTCATTTACTATCTTCATTGTTCTATCATAATATTCTTGTAGTGTTTCCTTTGTACGATTTGTTTCAAAATCCGTCATTTTGTTTCTCATGTGAATTTTCCGAATTTTACCCCCTCCTTCATATAATTCTTTCAACCTTTCCCAAATGGATTTGAGAGTTTCACAATTTGCTATTTTGTCAAAAATGTTGTCTGTCAATGCATCACGTAGGATGGTCATTGCTTTGTATCGTAATATTGTATTGTCCTGAAATTTTTTATGTTCTTCATATGTGGCCGTTTTGGGAGGTTCTGCAAGATCTTCTTTCACTATAATTTTCCAAAAATCTTTTGACTTGAGATATGTTGTTATTTTGATAGCCCAATTGAAATAATTAGTTCCATCAAGAACCGGAGGTCCTTCTACAACCCTTGTAGTCGTCATTCTACCGAGCTTGATTATCTTCAACAGAAACAGACACAAAGGAACAAAGGAGTTACCTTGTATGTGTGCTCCCATACCATGATGATTTTGATAGAGGGTGAGCTTAATATCATGGATTAAGTGTGAAATATGACATGAAATAACAGAGACTGTAGTAGAGATGAATACCACTTCCTTCGACAAAAAGGGAAAAAAAGTTATAATAAATATACAAGGGTTTTTCCCAATTTTTATATTAGGGCACAAAAACAGTTTTACAATATAAAAATGTAATAACAACTTTAACTCCAAATTAACATCTTCATTGACCGATATACTCCTTTTCCTTCTCGGTAATCTGTCTTCATGGTAATCCAACAGATATCTCCTGTAAGATATTGAATGTTATATTACAGAATTATTAATCTGTGTTCATGTTAGATTACTCTTGTTTTTAGGGAAGATTAATTTGTAGTTTTGAATAAAAAATTTATGCCACTAGGATTTGTAGGGGTGTGCATGGATCGGGTAACCGATCAGATCATCATTTTTTATCCGATCTGATGGATACGGATCGGAAAAATGATGATATGAAGCCGATCCGAATAGTGGATCAGTTTGCGGATCGATTTGCGATACCCTAATATTTATTATTTAATTATAATTAATTATAAAAAATTACCACTAATCACCAAAAAATGTTACTAATTTGCAACATACAAATTATAAAACAAAAAAAGCGCTTGTTCGAAATTTTCACCATTAATAAATTAAAATTTGAATTCAATAAAATAATTGAATTAAAACAAATTGATGTAAACAAAAAAAAAATTTCTAAGTGCATGAATCTTTAAAAAATAAACAAAATTCACTTAGATATTCGTAATCACAATCGATAAAAATAAAATGAATTGTAAAATTAATTACACTTTAAATGTAATATAAAATTTGCAAGAATTATCTAACTTACTAGAATCATATGAATTTATAATAAGGGAAAAAATGGTTTACCATATATAACGTTTTAACTTTACAAAATTAGAACAAAAGTATGTAATATAATATAATAAAAATATCGAATGGAATATGAATTTTGAAAAACCGTATGCGATCTAAAACCGCATCCGATGCGATTAAATATTTGCAATTCGGATAACCGAAAAATCGGTTCGATTACGGTTCGGTTAACTCGGTTATTTGAATTACCGGATTTTCATGCACACCGCTAACGATTTGGCATTCTTGAAGTATATTTATATTGAATGCAAATAAGTTTACCTTAAATGCATCTTAACAATCTTGAAGTTTGCATGAGATGCATCTAAGAAATCATATTCATACATATCGTTTTTCAAAAACATCATTTTCTATTGTTTGGGACCAAATCTGTCGAATTATGTAAACTTTTGTGGACCAAATTAGTCATTCAAAATTTTGGGGACTAAATTTACCGTGTTTTCCAAACTTTGGGAACCCTTAAAGACGTTAGTAACTAAATTTGACAATATCCCGAAACTTTGAGAACCAAATTTGCATAATATTTCTTTGAGTATCAATTATGCTACACACAAAACTTTGAGCACTTGTTTTCCAAGATAAATAATTTGTTGAATGGTTTTGCTATTTTAAAATTTCTGGACTGGTTTTACCAATATGTGTAAAGTTTGGGGAACAAATTTGCCAAAACATAAACTTTGGGGACCAAATTTCTCTTTCGCCCATATATTTATAGAACTAAATATGATGGATGTTATGTAGGGTAGATCATTGTTTTCATACCGGCCGATATACCGGCGGTCAACCGGCCAGTACGATGAAAAATTGGTGGGATTAGTATTTCGACCGGCACCACTCGAAACATCATTGACATTTTTTATTTATAGTATAACATGAATGCTAACATTTTCTTTGTCATTACACTAACGGTAATACAAATGTAATGATAAAATTTATAATATACACACAATAGATGTAATAATATTTAGTATTAGTAACTTGGATAATAAAAAAAATTTTATTATAAATATAATAATAATAAACACATTTATTATTATCTTAATGGACATCTAAAATCTACATATGTAAATTTATTTTGATTAAAAATATTTATCTTAATCCTACAAGAGATGATCTAGTGAAATTATAGGATGGTGAACTGATAATTATTTATATTAGTGTTTTTGCTGTTTGATTGGAAATATATATAAAGTACAAAAATTTGGATAAAATAATGTATTTGAATTTGAAATTTATGTGTTATTGAGTTAATATTTTTAAGATTAAAAATTATTATCTAGATTATTTATTTTTATTATAAACGTAATAGAACCTTTTAGAAAATTGTAATCTTTTACTATCATATCAGCCGCCCTCGAGGTGATTTATGTGATTTTAGTTGACTAAAAGTCGTGTGGCGCCGCCTGAGATTGGTAGCGCAGCCGTTGTTGACACTAATCAGCAACAGTGTCGATCATGAGTTTATTACTGATCAGATGCAGATGATCTCGATCGGTTATGGCAAGCGTCTGACTTCACCTTTAGGCGGATGTTGATCGAATATGATTGAGAAAACATACCGATCGACGTCTGTCCATTATTCAGCAAAATCCGATCCATTACAAGCTGACCCGCTATCATAATTCATGTATTAACACGACCCGACCCGGAAAAACCCCGTACGGGCCGGTATTTTGGCAAAATATCGGTCGAAGCTGGTACGACCGAAATTTCCGGTATACCGGAAATTTAAAAGATTGTGTATTTATAGTATTTTAATTTCAATAAAATGATATTTTCATCATACTTATAACTATATGGGTAGAAAGATACATTTTAACCGAAAATGAATTATCAATTTTAATTTATACAGAACATGATTTCATTTACAACTCACTATATAATTTACAGAACACCCAACACATTTTTTATCTGAAATCGCAATATGAAAATTCATTATGCAAACACATTCTCATATCCATAAGGTTTACACAACATACCTAATGAATTTTCAAATTAGCCTGAACTTTGAATAGTGTGATTTTTAATTTTAGAGATAACTTAAGTTTTATATCATTATATCACATCCATATTCTAATTCCATTCATTTAATACCCTTGTAGTGTCATTGACATTAATGTTAGCATTTATGATCTATTTTTCAAATTTCAAAGTTAGTAACATGGCCATTAATTTTTTTAAAGCCACTTGTGTCTACTACAAATATTACTTTAATAAAATATATTTATTTGTAAAATCTTGAGGTTAGTTCAAATATGTATATTTTCAACTAAAGTAAAATATTAATCTTTGTAAACAACATTATAATATAAACTCTCATGTATTATAAAATGAGAAAATTGCACCATTGGTCATCGTACTTTGATGACTTTGGCAAATTTAGTCATCGAAGTTTATTTATGGCATTTTCAGTCTAAGAACTTTGGATAATTTTCACTATTCATTCTCGTAGTTTTAGATATTTGACAAAATCGGTTCTCTAAATTTAGATTTGGTCCCCAAATTAAATAGAACAAAATCNTTCAAAAATATTATTTAAACGAGTAATTTAATATAATGTTCAAACATTAATTTCCTTTAGAATAAAATACGAATAAACATAAAAATGTTGGAATAAATATATAAACGAACATGAATATAGAAAGTTCGATTTATTGAGATCGAATAATAACCCTACTTGTGGTCCCGTCTGAGCTATGAAGCTTCGATGCGTCAGTTGGCTTCCACCCCTGCTTCGGATCGTTCTGAAGCGTCTATTTTATTAATTAATATATATGGTTTTCGTTTCTTCTTTATCGTTCTCTTCCCAATTATATGCCCAATCATCCATCACACTCACCATAAGTGTTGTCAACAGCATGTAGAATTGGGGTTTAGAGATTTTGGTATAAAGAAGATAATCGTCGGTGGAGGATCATTTTTTGGTAAAATATTAAATGTATTTTGGATTTTTGTGTATCGTTTGCTGGAGATTTTTTATTGCTATTTGATAAAAAAAAAGAAATGGTTTCAAAAGAAATTGTTTTATGACCAGAAATTCTGCTGTAGGTAAAACATTTTGCATAGAAAATGTGTTTATGTGTTCTAAATATATTATTTGTATACTGATAAAAAAAACATTTGTGAACTTTTGATTCAATTGAATATTGACGTCAACACTGAAATGAGGAACGTATGAAGAATGTATTCTCTTTCAATCTAAGAATTTCATGATTTGTTATCTTAAGTCATTTTACTTCTGTGATGTGGTTATGTTATAATGAAAGAGAATTGAGTTGTAATGAGTTCCTCATGTTGATGCTATTTACATTTGCTTTTATTCCTAATACATATTATGTGAAAGCAAAGAATACAAATTTGCTCAATTAATTGCCCAATTTTTGTTCTATAACATATTTTGTGCATAGTCCTTACATTCTGTTGTCATTATAAAAGAATGTATAGAATTTGAATATGTTATATGATGCTCATATAATATTAGTTCATTTATATTTTTCTCATTTATTTAATTGGTTTTTGAAAAATTAAATGGATAGTGGTGAAGTAGATCAAATTTTTCAGAAAGAAAGTTCTTCAAATCAGTCATCAGGAAAGAAATCATTACATCCACTATGACGTTTTGTGACAAAATTAGATGAGAACAAAGAAGAGAAAACATGGCATTTCACTTGTATTTTTTGCATTAACAACTATTGTGGTTTTATTATAGAGTTAAAACTCATCTTTAGAAGATACTTGGAAATGAAATTGCTTATTGTGCTAAGGGGACAAAGAAGGATATCGAAGAAATGTTTTTGTTGTACAATGATTACACAAAGAATTTGTTATCCCATCCTGTTTTAAGCAAGAATTTTTCATCCACATATGAAAGTCTAATGAATTATTTGAGAGAAGATAATTCCATAAAGAGGAGTAGCGGTGGACAACCAATTCTAACAGAGATGTTTAAACAAAATTTTAGAGATGAACTTGATGTCGAAATTGCTAGAATGTTTTATTCCACATGTATTCATTTCAATCTTGCACGTAACCCTCATTATAAGATAACATTTGCTTTGTTAGCCACGACATGCAAAATTGAATGTGTGTTTAAATTTTCCAAGTACATTTGTGTTTTATATTAAAAAAATTATTATTTCTTGATGACTCCTTTAATAGGTTATAGTCCTCCTTCCGATGATGCTATTTGATTGATACTTTTAAAAAATGAAAAATGTAGAATTGAACATATATTGGATAAAATAAAGAGTTTTAGCGTTCTAAAGGGGTTAGTTAGTGTCTGATAGATGGTCGAATCCTCAAAGAAGACCACTCATTAATTTTATTGCTGTAAATGATGATTGTCATATGTTTTTGCAAGCAATAAATTATGAAGTTAAAGTAAATACTGCTTTATTTATTGCAGCTGATGGATGATTCTATTGCAACGATAAGAGTAGAATGTGTTATGCAGATAATAACAAACAACGCGAGTGTTTGTGGAGCTGCAGATTTGATGATAGAAGGGAAGTATCTCCAGATATTTTAAAAATGTTTGATAATTTTTCATTATGTTACATAACATAAGATTTACTATGTAATCTATTTATTTACAGATCTTTTGGACTCCTTGTATTGTACATACAATGAATCTCGTTATGAAAATATATTTCATCCAAAAAACACAAAAGAAAATATTTTTGCATATGCGCAATGTGGTTGGATCAACAAGGTTGTGGACTCAATTATCATGGTGAATAACTTTATTATTAAACATTCAATGATGTTAACTATATTTAAGCAATTCCCAAAATTATAAATGTTGCACATTGTAGACACAAGTTTCGCTTATGCTATTGTTATGATGAAAAGATTAAAAAAAATCGGATGTTTTTTAAGGGCAATGGTTGTTGATTAGAAGTAGAATTCTTATAGAAATGATGATGTGAATAAGGCTAGAACAATTGGAGTATTATTGTTAGAAGAGAAATTTTGGTATGAGATTGATTATATTTTAGCTTTAATTGAGTTTATTTATGGTATGATTCGATTGCTTGACACCAATAGCTCGAGTCTTCATATGGTTTATCCCATATGACGAATGACAATAGTAAAGGTGCAAACGATAATATATGCACATGAGAAGAAACTTTCTGGAAGAACAATTTTTTTTGGGAAAAGACGTGTGAAATGCATAACACCGTTACATGCTCTAGCATATTATTTGAATCCAAAGTAAGAATGTGTATTGTGTGATGTAAATGCTTTACTTTTACTAATATTATGTGACATGCTCTATTATAATAATCACATTATTTCATGTGTGCAACTCAATAGTGGCAAAAACAATATTCAAGTTTGATTGCTCCACAATCTGATCCTGAAGTCTAGCGTTTTAGGAAAGAATGTGTGAAGCGTCTTTTCCCCGATGATAACATAAGATTATTGGTGAATAATGAGTTTGCTGTTTCTTAACATGTTCATGTGATTTTAATGAAGACGACTTTAAAGCGGAAAGAAAACGATAGAGCCTTTGCCTTAGTGGATAATGCATGGAGCACCAATTCCACACATTCAACAATTAATCTTCAATAATTATCTACACGTTTACTTTGACAGGTTCGTTTTTTATTTATTTGTGTTTATTATGACAAATTCAATGTTTTCATAAAATTCATATGTATAGGTTTCTTTTTTTCATGTTGCATAAGAAATTGGAGTACTTACTCATTAATACATTCTTCAAAGAGAAACAAGTTACCTCCTTCGAGTGCCGAAGACTTGATATTTCTTCATACAAATCTCCGACTTGCTTCTAGGAAGCCTACGGAGGATGTCGAAGGTGATACCAAATTGTGAGATATAGTTGGAGATGGAATCGAGTCTATGACTAGGATGCGATTACTTCAATTTACTAATCTTTCACTTGATGTGCACGAATTAGAAGAACATATGATGAATGTTGAACCGGAGATAGACGAACTAGTAGAAGACGTAGACGAATGAACCCGTTAACTCTTTTAGTTAATTTTTTTAATACACTAGAAATGTTTATGAATTAAAAATATCTGATGAAGATATGCATTTGGTTTTATTTTAAGTTGTTGACAATATGATATTTAATGGATGCATTTATTTTTATCAATTACCTATAAACACTTGAAGTCGCTTCAAAAAATGAATTCTTCTAAGTTTGCCGATTCGTCACTTCCACTTCACCCAATCCGCTTCCAAACTTCTCAACATCATAGTGTCCAAGGAAGATTCCCACATGTTGATTCAAGATTCCTTAAAACTGCAATCCACCCCTGCACTATTCGATATTATTCTCAGGTCCGCATTTAATGTAAGGATGAAAATGTATTTAACACTCGACGCCCTTGGCCTTATGCTTCAATTTATTTTATTCTACAACTGAATCTACACTTACCTTCAAACCACATCAGGATAATCGTTCTTAAGGAGCTGCCTTGGATTACGGCCTTTACTGTACATAAATAAGATGCTAGATTTCTAAAGTTAGAATCAATTTCATATGAAGAATGTGTACAGAGATAGAGTATAAAAAAAAGAACAACACATTGTAAAATATTTGTATAAATCAATTGTTGGATAATATTTATATTATATATCTATATTTAAAAGGTTTATAACTTTATTAATATTATGTTAATTACATAATAAAAAGACAAGAGACTTTTTCTTCTACTAAAACAACCTTTCCTATTTTATCGGGGAAGTGGAGGTAGAAGTGGAGAAATATTTATCTACACATTCCATTATATAAATAATAATAGTATTGTAGATGATGAGAGAAAATGTACCGACATATAGATGATATATCGAGAAACATAGAATATTTGTATTTTCTTGTTTTATCTTCTTTCTTATGTGTTGATTCTGAATTCATCGACAACAACCATTATTCCTGAGTGATGAGAGCTCCAGGACCGGGTACCCCGTAATAGGTAAGACCCAATCGTATTGAGCCAACCCAAATGACAAAAGACGAACTCACGTGGCCTAGGATCCCTAACCTGACATATTTGAAATAACCGGCCCAAAGGCCCACTGTATTTCAGGACCGAAGCTGGAGTTAGGCACAATCAGAAATACTCGAGGACCTTCTGGACGCGCAAGGATAGGCTGTAACTCTGCCGATTTAATTCATTGCGCTTTCATTCCCTCGTCATTTTCATAAGCCGTTTGTCTTGTAATGAACTGTTTGATTAATGGATCGGCTAAGAGCGTTTCTTGCTCTTAGTCAGGTGGTTTTTTCCCCTTCTCCGAGGGGTTTTCCACTCTAAAATCGTTGTGCCTTGCTTTTCCATTCGCATTTAATCGTTTCCCCCATTTAAACAAATCAAACCGATTTCGTTTTATTATGAACCAGACGACTATTGGTACCTCGTGTTTTCTAACCACAAAAGTTTGGCGCCTTCTGTGGGGACGATTTTCTAATCCCCATTTGATTTTTATCCCTGGGATAGGATAATCAAAGGCATGGCGACTGGAACTTCGACGAATGACAGTGACGTGCTTCCCAACAGTCTTCCAAACCCAACATTCTATTTGCAAGATCTGGAGGCTGTTGTCCGGAAGGTGGTATTGGAGATTACGTCGGAGAAAAGTGGAACATAATCACTGGATGTAACAAGCCATGTTCCCACAAATAGAGGGTACGAGAGTGACCCTGAAGAGCGCAGCTCCGATGAAGAGGAGATTATAAGACGTGGAGTAACCTTGAGGAGGCCGATGTATCATTCTACTCCGCCTCCCCCAACCAGAGTTCCAACTCCCGCTCCTGGGACTGACCAAGAGCATATGCAACAACGCATCGATAAGCTCACAAGGAGTTGGAAGCTCTGTACGCACAGAGGGATTTTGAGCCCGACCTGGGGAGAAATCCCGGCTTATTCTATAAGGCCATGGAGGCCCCCATTAAAAGGAGTAAGGATGACCACTGATGGCATAATCTACATGCCACCAAACGTCACCCCAGCAATCTGGCGGTGTTTCAGCCGCTTTGGGAGATTTGATGCTCCCATTTTCAGAGGAGATCTCGGAGGGGTTGCCGACGTTTAGAGGCGACGGTGATCCCATTGATCACGTCGAGGACTTCGTGTTACGCATGGGTACTGTTCGGGCCTCAGATTCTCTCGAGTACTATATGTTCGCGGCAGGTTTACAAGGCGATGCCCGAACCTGGTTTAAGAATTTGCCGGCCTGATCCATACAGTCGTATGGAGGCTTTATACTGAATTTCTCTGAGCAATTCACACAAAATGTAGGACCGCCCCAAAGCAGACAAGAACTATATCATCTGAAGTATATCCCGGCGAAAATGAGTCTTCTGTCCTTCATGGAGAAGTTCAATCGAACAACTTGGGGTATCAAATTGTAGCTCAGAGATAAAATCGATATCTTAAAGCAAGTCGTGGGACCGTGCGGCTTATCAGCCAGTCTTGTAAAAGTACCTCATCCACCCTGGGTAAGCTTCTTCAAAAAATCAATAAATATATTAAGGTGGATGAGGCTCTAGAACCGAACTTCCAGAAGCCTGCGGGGAGTTATGAACCCATATGTGATCATAGGGTTTTGCACCCTAAGAAGCAGTCGTGAGAAGTAGCTGCTGTAACTGAGGAGAACGTTCCCCCGAAGTGGGAAGATAAACGGGTGTATTGCGAGTTGCATCATAACCGCAATCACCCAACGCTGAAGTGCCCGCTGCTACAGGAGACAATAGCTGTAATGAATAAGAAGAGGCCTGATTAGAGTGATCATAAGGGCGAGTGAGCTGAATATCCCCGAAGGGGCCATCAATGTGACAATCGTCACAGGCCGAGGGGAAGGGATAATAGGGGACAACCCCGAAATTACAATGATATGACGGAGGAGCAAAGGTCTCCTCCGCCAGAACAAGAAAGAGGCCAGCACGGTTGAGAAAACCGTGGCCAGGCCGAAGTAGAAGATGGCGTGGCCGTGGCTTCACAGCCCTGTAGAATGAAGGAGGGTGACAGGAGAATCCGCCTCCTCCCCCCGCTCTGGTGGAAGCACAACCTCTGCAAAATGAGGCTGCCCCACCAGAGCGAGCTGTAATCGGAGATATTTATGTTATCCCTAGAGGAATACGCCTTAATGAATCGGTCCGGCACCGAAAGAGAGCAGTGCGCGAAGACTCTGTGTAGAGCTCCGAATCTGTAGCGCTGGTAAAATATGACGCGGCTGAGCGGTCTTTCTCTTATGGATACCCTGATATCACCTTCATTGCTGCCGATCGTGAAGGAATCACTGACCCGTGTGATGACCCTCTTATCATCACCGTAATTATTGCTAATTAGCGGGTCCACATGATTTTGGTGGATACCAGGGCTTCGTGCAATTTGATGAAGCGCGAAGTAGCCGAGATGCTGGGAGTCGCTACTCATGATCTCCCTATCGCTAATATAACCCTCTGGGTATTCGATCAAAGGAGTGTCATCCCGTGCAGGAAAACTATGTTCCCGATCACTTTTGGAGATTCAACTAGGGACCGATCGGAAATTTTGGAATTCATTGTCTTTGAAGTCGACTTGGCTTACAACGCCATTATCGGACGGACCGATCTCAGTATGTTTCAGGCGGTCTCTACTACATACCATATGATGCTCAAGTTCCCATATGTTCATGGAGTTATTTCTATAAAAGGGAACCAAAAGATAGCAAGACAATTCTATATGAGCTCGTGTCGAATGTTGGCACCCCCAAAGAAAGCTCGGGTAGATTTGCTCGAATAGCCACCGCTCCCGAGGCAGGCTATGGAACCCGTAGGGTTCAAACTGATTAATTTGGTCGAAGAGGATTCGACTAAGACTACACGCATCGGGGCACATCTGGCCCAGGCTTTTGAAGAAGAATTGGTCCGCTTGCTGAGAAACCATGTGGACATATTTGCTTGGACCCCGGACTATGTCTCGGGGATTGACGGATCGGAGAGTGAACATCGGATCAACACTGAACCTGGAGCTAAGCCTGTTAGGCAGAAAAGGTGACGCTAATCTCGTGGACAAATTGAAGTTATCCGGGCTGCGGTGAACAAGCTGCTGCGGTCCGGGTTTATCAGAGAGATTCACTACACTGAGTGGGTTGCAAACCCGGTGGTGGTCTCCAAGGCAGATGGGAAATGACGGATGTGCATTGACTTCACTGACATCAATAAGAGATGTGAGTCGGATCCATTCCCTCTGCCACATATCGATCGTTTGGTGGATGTTGTGGACGGAAGCACAACGATGAGTACCACGGATGCCTACTCCGGGTACCACCAGATCTTCCTTGATAAAGATCAGAGGAAATCATCATTCCTGACCGAAGATGGCGTTTACTGTTATGCGGTTATGTCATTCAGCTTAAAGAACGTTGGAGCAACATATCAGAGGTTGGTCAATAAAATCTTTAGAGATCTGATAGGCCATATGATGGAATTGTATGTTTATGATATGATTGTTAAGTCGATGAATGTTGAAGACCATATTTCTTATTTGTCTCGCTGTTTCGAAGTATGCCGCAAATATAAACTCAAGCTGAATCCGAACAAGTGCTGCTTCGGGATCCGAAGTGACAAGTTCTTAGGATATTACGTCTCCGAGAAAGTCATAGAGGTTAATCCTGAAAAAGTTCAGACTATTGTTGATATACAACCTTCGAGGAACAAGAGAGAATTTCAAAGGCTTACTGGCCGTCTTGTTGCTTTAAGCAAATTTATTTCTAGATCCACGGATCGGGTCTTGCCCTTTTTCAGAGTATTGAGAAAAGCAAGTAATCTAGAGTGGACCGAAGAATGCGTTCGGGCCTTCTCGGATTCAAAAAATTACTTGAGTACTCCCCCTGCAATGGTGAGTCCTCCCAGAGATGAACCTCTGGGATTGTATCTAGCAGTATCAGGGGTTGCCGTAAGCGCATCTCTAGTTACTAGTCGAGATGATGTTCACAGACCTGTTTATTATGTGAGTCACTCTCTCGTATCAGCCGAAACTAGATATACCACCCTGGAAAAGTTCATGCTGGCATTAAAGAAAGCTGTATCTAAGCTGAAGCATTATTTCGAAGGCCGAACGGTTTATGTCTACACTCACCAGCCTCTGAAGGTGGTTCTTAACCAGCCAGATCTGAATGAGAGGTTAGCAAAATGGGTGATTAAGCTCAGCTCCATGTATCTGGAATTCTTGCCCCTAAGGGCGATCAAGGCTCAATTTCTCGCTGATTTCGTGGTCGAAATGACCCGATCAACTATGCTTTTAAACCAGGAGGATGATCGATGGACCATTCATGTAGATAGATCAACCTTCGGAGGAAACGGGGCGGGGATTACCCTCACAACGCTACAAGGTGATTTTATTCATTCCGGAGTTAAGTTATTCTTTTATGGAACAAATAATGTGGTGGAATATGAAGCTGTATTATCGGGAATGACCCTAGCCCGAAATATGGGAGTTAGCAAAGTGCGAATGTATTTAGATTCCAATTTAGTGGTGGAACAATTCGCATGAAGATTTGATACACATGAGCCCATGATGAAACTATATTGTGCAAAAGTTCTAGAATTACCTAAAAAGTTCAGCGAATTTTCTCTTGATCATGTGCTACGAGAACAAAATAAGGTTTCCGACGCACTCGCCAGATTGGCTGTGGGCAAACCCGAAATAGGACCGGGCACTGTATCTGTCCATATCCAAGACCGACCTTCGGTCGAGATATCGGTGACCGAACAATCAGTTGAAGAAATCGGGGCTTTATGCCATGAACTCCAGGGCCTAAATGTCGATGCTACTGAATCTCCTGGGGAACCCACTTGAATGGACCTCTTTATCAAATATTTAACTAATAGTAATCTTCCCGAAGTCAGGTCGGAGGCTAGAAAAATAGAATTGCGGGCCAAAAGATACGTCCTGAGAGACGGGCGACTATTTAAAAAGAGTTTCGAGGGACCGTTGTTACGATGCTTATCCCCTATTAAGGCTGAGACTGTCATGATTTATGTTCATGAAGGAACATGTGGTATTCATTCTGGGGCTCGATCTTTATATCATCGCATTATCAGAGTCGGATACTTTTGGCCGACACTACTTGAATATGCCAAGAAGTATACCAAGCGCTGCACTATATGCCAATATCATGCTTCGGTCCCACCACTGCCTGGGGCTCCCTTATCGGTGACCCCGTTACCGTGTCCGTTTGACAGATGGGGAATTGATATTCTCGGACCTTTTCTCAGTCGGTAAGGCAACAAAAGTTTAGTATTGTGGAGTATTACACTAAGTGGATCGAACCAGAGGCAGTAGCCATTATTTCTGAGAAAGTCGTGAAGCATTTCATATGGAGAAATATTGTGAGTCGCTTCGGGATACCCCGAGCATTGGTGTCAGACAATGGGACCCAGTTTCGCGGATAGGCCGCTCGGGATTTCTGTATCAAGTTGGCTATCACCCAACATTTCTCATCAGTGGCTCATCCCCAGACTAATGGACTTACAGAAGTATCTAATAAGGTCATCCTAAAATGATTGAAAACCAAGTTGGAGGATTTTGGGGGTAAATGGCCCAACATATCTACGAGGTTCTATGGGCTTACCGAACTACACCCTGCTCAACGACCCTGGAATCACCGTTCTCATTGGTATATGGGTCATAATCAGTCAGCCCGATAGAGGTGGCCATCCGATTGGCTCGAATATCTCAATACAATGAGCATATGAATGACGAGATGATATTATTAGATCTCGAGATGATTGAGGAGAAGAGAAATGTGATTTACGCGCGAATGTGTTCTTACCAGCGAGCTATGGAATGAGCCAATAACAAACGGGTCCTACCAAGGGAGTTTTCTGAAGGCGACCTCGTCTTTAGAAATATAAGGGTTCAGAGGAACGGTGGAAAGTTGGACAGAAATTGGAAAGGACCGTAGCGGGTTCTAAAGAAATTGGAAGCTGGGGCTTACAAATTGGACACATTCGACAGTGACGAGATCCCCCGAACTTGGAACGTCATGAATCTTAGGTGGTATTTCTTGTAAATATTTGATTATCAATGATAGTTCTGGCTCAAAAATATATTCTTCTAAATGTAGACAAGATACATATAAGTATAACATAAGGTGTTTCTAATTAAATGATGGACCGACCCTAGAGTGGGATCTTATGGACGAGTCTAGACTGGTGACCGAAGCTACTCATCCGTAAGACTCCCAAGTGGCAGTGACCGCTCTGACGAGTCAGATGCTCCTGCGCTTGCCTAGTCCCGAGTATGAGCTACGAAGCTCCCAGAACTCATTACGAACAAAACATCCGCTTCAACGGCTTTCATTCTTCGGAAACAGTCCTTATATCTATGAAACCTGCTACAGAAGAACGAATAAGGGCCAGCACGTCAAAATACAAGTTTAGGCCCGAGTTGGGACATATGATGAACCGAAGCTTGGCCAACGCAGTCCACGGGACTTAAACAGAACCGTAGCTTGGCCGAAGCTTGACATGTGACTCATAGTGAACCGGGGCCACGCCTTTCCAATTCAATCACGATACCAACGACGGAATAAGAGCGGTCCATATATACATCATAAGTCCAACACAATTGACCCCAGCAAAACCTAAGCTAAAGGTAAGATCGGGGACCGAAGAGTCCGCGCTCACCAATCAACCCTGATCTTATACTTAGCCAAAATTAAGATAAGCTTAATTATTTATAAAAGTTAAGTTAAGTTCTGATAACTCTGTTTTAACTCTGAAAAGAGAAGATGAAAAAGGAAAAAATTTCTTATTGAGAATAAAGAATAGGATGTGGGACAAATACATAAATAATCCTATCTAATCTGCCCCTCCTTCCTTATCCTCGGCCCCTTATCCTTCGGTCCAATCTGGGCTGCAAGCTGTTTCAGCTCTTCTTCCTGATCAGCAACCTTCTGGTTAACCGCCATTTCCATTTCTTCGAAAAGGGGGAAGATGGGATCATCCTCCAGAATGGGCTCTACCAAAGAAGGAATTGCCTGAAAATTCCCATCCTTCTCCAAAGGATCGATCAACTTCCACCTCCCGTCTTCAGGGGATAGACCAAACTGTTTTGTAACCTGGTCCCGCATGTTGTCTAGGTACTTAGCGATGTACGCCCCGTGAATGTTATCTGCCAAAGCAAATAACAACGGGGACCGAGCGAACCCCAGAACTGCTTCACGGACCGAACTCTCTATAGTGGCGCGAGCTTGAGCAAAGTCTTCCGCTAAGCTCGTCTTTTCTTCATGGGCTTGACTCATTTCTTCATCTCTCTCCCGCAACCTAGCCTCCAACTCCACGACCCAGGACCTTGCGGAATAAGCTTCCTCTTGAGCTGCTTTGTACTTTTTATCCAGCTCGGAAACTTGATCTGTTAGGAGGGCGACTTGCGTCCCAGCTCCTAGCAGTACGTTGTTAAGCCGATCCCGCTCCTCTCGGATCCCCACTAGCTCCCATGCTTTATCTCAACTTGCCTCTTGGCCAAGTCAAGTTGATATTGGACTGTTTGGGAGATCGTCTGGTCAACTTGATTCTTGTGAACTGTGACTACGGCTGTAAAGCCCTTCCTCAGCATCTGCACACATGGACAAAGTTAATTTCTATACCTTCATGCCTCAAAACCTGAAGAACTTACCCTCATAGCGAGGTCGAGGAAGGCCTCGATCATTTCCACCCCGGACATGTCTAGTTAAACATTGCCCGGGTTCTGCTCCCCATGAAGGCGGAAGTCTTCTATGAAGGCACTCATCTAGGAGGCCATCTTCTCCCCTTCTAGACCATGTCCAGCAGGTCCAAGGCAACCTCCCAGTCGGAGTTTGTCTTAGAGCCCGAGGCAGGGTCCTTCAAAACGATCCCCATGATCGGGGCCGGGACCGGAGCAGCCCCTCCTTTCTTGAGCCTCTTCAAAGTTTTCGGGGCTTTTGCTTCGGCCACCCTTTTCCCTTTACGCAAGGGGATCGGTGGTAAGGAGACGTTCGTCTTAAGATTCGGGCCCGGGAGAACTTTCTCTATGGGAACGGCTCCTTGCAGCAACAAACTAACCGTGTTATGACTGATGGGAGAGCAATTCCCGATTTGGTAGAGACTGGATAAGCTCAAAGAGCATATCCTAGCCATTATCACCTCCACAACTCCTAAAACCTGCAGTGCATGCCCTTTGCCGGTAGAAGGCTGCCCTGTACATCGCAGAGTTATCGTGCATGCACAGGTAGTTTTGATCGGGCGGTTCCCTCCCGATGACGACCTCGATGGAATCAATGTGCCCCTAGTCGCTGATTCTGAGGGCCCCGTGCTATCCGATACTCCCTGCTGTCCCGCAGTAGAGTGGGCCGAAGCAGCTGCCATACGCTTGAACCTCGAGCTCGACATTGACTTTGTCAAACATGCAAAAGAAATACATAAGGATCAGGGAATGAGAGCTAAGTTAAAACTAACTCCGTACCCGATCCTTCGGATGGATCTGAACAAGAAAAAACCCCTCTTGGGGTTGGGGCTTCGGTCCTACCCGCAACTCATATCTCTACTAATTAGGGAAGTCATACCGGTGGTATACCGGTAAATATCGGTCGTGACCGATACACCGGTATTCCAATTTATCACCGGTATACCAACGGTAAATTGTAAAAATCGCTTGTACCGGTCACGGCCGGTACGAGCGGTACCGACCAATATGACTTCCTTGCTAGTAATATCTTCTCCTGAAGTAGGTCTTCCCGTCTAAGACGCGCTTTGGGAGAAGGAAACATCGCCAGTGTATCTGCGATATCTTGACGTGAGGGGTCGAACCTAGTTCGGTCCAACCTACGTATGTGCGGGTGGGTTATAACGGGCCACACCTTAAACAGATCTTCCTTCGGGACCGTGATACACACATAGAAGGATTCCTACTCGTGAAAGGACTCTTCCTTATTGACTATAGCGCACTCTTTGGTGCGGGACGCTATGTAGTATAACCTACGACATCCTAATAACCCCTTACCCCTTCGGGGTTCTATCAAGAACAAATTGAAAAACGTTCTAAGGTCAGGGCTACCCACTGCCTGCGGCAATAAAAGATAAATGCCACTATATACACGTAGTTACCTGGAAACAAAGCAAAAGTAGGGCAATGAATCTCCCGAAGTACGGTCGCTACAAACTGGTGTAGCGGAAAACGCAACCTGCACTTCAGGGAGGCGTAACTAACCGGAATGACACTCGCCGGAACATTCATTTCCGCTGGAAGGAAACAGGGAACATCCTCCGTCCCTTCCAGATGGGGTAATGAGCGGGAATAAAAAACCTAGACCTAAGTTCTTTGATATCCAGTTCGTACATGGTCGGGTATCTAACTTTACGAGGAGCCATGGATATTACCTTAAGAAAAATTTGTCGAAAAGGGTTGGAATGTGGGCAAGAACGAAGACGCAAAGCGTTGTTTGCACAATTGATTTTTTCGCAAATGGCGGTGGGGATAAACAGTCCCCAAGACCCTAATTTAAATAGTAATTTCCTGACCAATTGCAAGGTGGCACTTAGGATTACCGCAGGCGGTTGTAGTCCATATACACTCATCACGCCTATCAGGTAATAGAATACGGAAAGGCGCATGTCTGGATATTAACGTTTAAATAAAAGTAACATGAAAATAAATGTTACGTTGTTTTAAGATTCAAAATATGTGTTTCAGATTGGCTAAGTATAGGGTCAGTCCCTTGGACGTTCGTTATAATCTGGCTCGGTCCTGGGTTCGCCCAAACATAAACATCATGTAATCGGCTTTCCGTCACCTTTACGATGGCGACCAAGCCCGAGGGGCTAGTGATGAGGGCTCCAGAACCGGGTAACCCGTAGTAGGTAAGGCCCAATCGTATTGGGACAACCCAGATGACAAAATACGAACTCACGTGGCCTAGGATCCTTAACCTAACATATTTGAAATAACCGGCCCGAAGGCCCACTGGTATTTCAGGACCGAAGATGGAGTTAGGTACAATCAGAAATAGTCGAGGACCTTCTAGACGCGCAAGGATAGGTTGTAACTCTGCCGATTTAATTCTTTGTGCTTTCTTTCACTCGTCATTTTCATAAGCCGTTTGTCTTGTAATGAACTGTTTGATTAATGGATCGGCTAAGAGCGTTTCCTGCTATTAGTCAGGTGGTTTTTTCCACTCTAAAATCGTTGTTCCTAGCTTTTCCTTTCGTATTTAATCGTTTCCCCCATTTAAACAAATCAAACAGAGTTCATTTTATTATGAACCGGGCGACTGTTGGTACCCCGAGTTTTCTAACCACAACACTATGTAAGGGAAAAGGCGCAGGTATGGATATTAACGTTTAAATAAAAGTAACGTGAAAATAACCGTTACGTTGTTTTAAGATTCAAAATCTGTGTTTCAGATTGGCTAAGTATAGGGTCAGTCCCTTGGACGTTCGTTATAATCTGGCTCGGTCCTGGGTTCGCCCAAACATAAACATCATGTAATCGGCCTTTCGTCACCTTTACGATGGCGACCAAGCCCGAGGGGCTAGTGATGAGGGCTCCAGAACCGAGTAACCCGTAGTAGGTAAGGCCCAATCGTATTGGGACAACTCAGATGACAAAATACGAACTCGCGTGGCCCAGGATCCTTAACCTGACATATTTGAAATAACCGGCCCGAAGGCCCACTGGTATTTCAGGACCGAAGCTGGAGTTAGGCGCAATCAGAAATAGTCGAGGACCTTCTGGACGCGCAAGGATAGGTTGTAACTCTGTCGATTTAATTCTTTGCGCTTTCTTTCCCTCGTCATTTTCATAAGCCGTTTGTCTTGCAATGAACTGTTTGATTAATGGATCGGCTAAGAGCGTTTCCTGCTATTAGTCAGGTGGTTTTTTCCACTCTAAAATCGTTGTGCCTAGCTTTTCCTTTCGTATTTAATCGTTTCCCCCATTTGAACAAATCAAATAGAGTTCGTTTTATTACGAACCGGACGACTCTTGGTACCCCGGGTTTTCTAGCCACAACACTAAGTAAGGGAGCTTGCTGTTTGTGTAACTTAGAGGACACCGATTTTGCCGGAATTGGTCTTAAGTTCAGCGCCATTATGACGTACCACAAACGACACTCAACCTAATTTGATACTGAAGATCATATCAACTTTTTGATACTTTTTATATTTATTGTATTTAATACTAATTTTGTTTATTTCTTTGAAGGTTTGACCTAGAATTCCAACAATCTTAAGAACAAATATTTACTCTTGTCCAAATCGAAGGAAGATGTAAATCATCATCATTATCATATAATCCAAGTTTCATCATTTTATTTTAAAGAAGAGTATTGTGCTTGTCTGTTAAAACATACACTAAGTTACGTTAATCAAGGATGCCAAAACTTTGAACAACTGTTGCATGTTTTTGAAAAATGATTTCAATAAACTTATGTTGCACGGATTCGTTGGGTACGTGCATTTTAATGCACCCACATTGCACTAAAATGATGAATTATTCGTTGGGTGCGTGGATTTCAATTAAATCCAATTTCCAAGATTGGAAAAGAATGCTAAATTAATTTTTACATTAGTTATTTTTCTTTAAAAAAACTATTGAAATTTGTTAGAATAAATGAATTGCAATTTCATGGGCATCATTTGATAATCAATTATTCTCACTATTTAATTGGTGTGATTATTAATTGATGCATATCTATTTACTTGATTAATTGGATTGTGATATTTATTGATATTATTATATCATATAATTGTGAAAGATTTAATCTAAACTTCAAATATCCTAAAATATGGGGGTATTATGTGAATGTCTCTTCCATTATATCAATAAATAGAGATGATTTATAACATCAAATTAGATGTTTATAAATTATATAGTGAATGGTATAGTGAATCGTTTTGTGATGAGAAACGATATCATTGACTACAACACTATTTATGAGACAAAGAATGTTGACTTTTTGAACATATTTTTCCACTTCTGGAATAACTCTTCGTAACACTCCGAGAGATATCAAAATTACGATATTTATTGAGAGTTTGAGATAGAGTAATGTCAAAAGAAACATCATTTGTTGATGTTTATTGTGTTTATTGAATTGATATTTTTTTTACTCTTATATAGTTTCTTCTTCAAATTCATAGTGTTGAAAAGAAGTTATTAAGATATAATTTGATTCTATCCTAAAATTTGGAACAAGAGAGATAGTTGGTTGATATGTCTCTAGAAGCAAAGTTGATTTACTACAGTTAGAATTTCGATAGAAATTCTTTCGTGGTGGATACATTAATATGTACCGACTGGTAGTCAAAGACTTAATTGAGAAGTCAAATATTGATTACTTTGATACTTTGCCATTGTGACTAAAATCATTTCTATCTATGTTTTAATTGTGCTATCTTGTATCCAACGGCTTGTCATTCATGTGATAGATGTCAAGACCGTTTTGTAAATTGTGATATTGAAGAAGAAATCTATGTGACTCTGTCTGAGTGATATTTTGTTTCCAGCCTAGATAAAAAAATGTATAGACTATTAAAGTCTGTTTATGGCCTAAAGCAATCACCTAAATTGTGATACAGGAAGTTAAATAATGTGTGATGAGAATTCTAGGATCAAGTACCCTGCAATGGGTAAGGCCTAGTTACGATTGGACCGACCCAGGTAATAAAAGACGAACTCACACGGCCCAAAATCCACAGCTTAGCATATTTGAGATAAGTTGGCCCGATGTTCCGCAATGGGACCGAAGCTGGACTTGGCGAAATAAAAAGATGTTTGACAAGTGGCCTCATGATTCAGTCCAAACGGTTACAGCCCATGCGTCCCCCACTGCGAGCCTCCATACGTTTACCACGCATCGGGCCAAATCATGCAAGCCACGCTTCGGTCCCGACCACGCTTTACATTCGTTGTTCCTGCGGTTCGGTCCGGACCGCGAGCTGCCTCAACTCTTTCTCTTGATCGGCCACCTTCTGGTTGACCGTTTTTTCCATTTCTTCAAAGAGGTAGAAAAAGGGATCGTCCTCTAGAACAGGTTCCTCCAAGGATGGAAATACTTGAAGATTTCCATCATTCTCTAGAGGTTCGATCATCTTCCACCTTTCGTTCTCAGGGGAAAGCCCGAATTGCTTCATAACCTGATCCCACATGTTATCCAGATTCTTAGCAATATACATCCCATGTATGTTATCCGCCAAAGCGAATAACAAAGGGGACCAAGCGAATCCCAGGACCGCTTCCCGGACCAAACTTTCAGCCGAAGTGCGGGTTCTAGCTAACTCCTACTCCAAGCTCGCTTTTTCTTCATGGGCCCGAAGCAGAAGATCGTTGAGCTTATTCCTCTTCTCTTGGGCCCGAGCTTGGACGTGGTTAATTTCATAGTCTTTGGCCCGCATCTTGGCTTCCATTTCCTCCTGAGCTGCTTTTCCTTTCTTATCCAGCTCAGAGACTTAATCTGTTAAGAGTAAGATTTTCGTCTCAACTCTTAACAGTTCACTGTCCAACCGGTCCCGGTCCTCTCGTACCGCGACCAGTTCATCATGTTTGATTTCAACTTGCCTTTTTGCAAGGTCAAGTTGATATTTGACCTTTTGGGACACAACTTGGTCACCCTGGCTCTTTTCCACGGTGATCGAAGTTGTGAAGCATTTCCTCAGCATCTACATAAGATATTAAGGTCATAACATAAACCTTCGGGCCTTAATATCAAGGGAACTTACCTTAGTTGCGAGGTCGAGGAAACCCTCGATTATTTCTTCACCAGACATGTCTGGTTGAACATTGTCCGGGTTTTGTTCCCCGTAGAGCGGAAGTCTTCAATGAATGCACTCCTCCAGAAGGCCAACTTCTTCCATTTCTTAAACCTATCCAGCAGGCCCAAGGCAACCTCCCAATCGAAGTTGGTCTTAGGGCCCGAGGCAGGATCCTTCAAAACAATCACCTTGGTAGGGACCGCAGCATTCCCTCTTTTCTTCAGTCTTTTAAAACCCTCGGGCTATTGCTTCGGTCTCTCTCTTCCCTTTACCCAGGGGGACCGGCGGCAGGGAGACGTTCGCCTTAAGGTTGGGGCCGGGGAGAACTTTCTCCACGGGAACGACTCCCTGCAGCAACAAATCAATTTTGTTAGCGTTATAGGAGAACTATTTCTGATCTGGTAAAGGCTGGATAGGCTCAAAGAGCGAATCCTAGCCGTTATCACTTCATCCACCACTCCAAATACCTGAAACGCGAGTCCTTTGCCCATTGAGGGCTACCCTGAGCAACGCAGGGTTAATGTGCCTGCGCTGGTGGCCTGGATCGGGAGTTCTCTCCAATGGACGACCCCGATGGAATCAGCGTACCCCTTGTCGCTGATTCAGATTGCTCCGCACTATTTGTTGCTTCATGTTGTCTTCCAGAAGGACGAGCCGAAGTGGTAGCCAAACGCTTGAATCTCAAGCTCGGCATCGTTTCGGTTGAATCTGCAAGATAAATATATAAGGATCAGGGAGTGGCGAAATAAAAATCTAACTTCATACCCGATCCTTCAGATGGATCTGAACAAGAAAACATCCCCTTCGGGGCTGGGGCTCCGGTCCTACCCGCGACCCCTATTTCTATCAGTCTCTCCTCCCGAAGTAACTCTGTCCATTTAAGACGTGCTTCGGGGGGAGGAAACATCGCAAGTGTGTTTGCGACATCCGGACGGGAAGGATTGAACCTGGTTCAGTCCAATTGACCTATGCGTGGGTGGGTTATAAGTGGTCACATCTTTAACATCTCCTCCTTAGAGACCGTTATCCACACATAACAGGACTCCCACGCATGAAGAGATTCTTCCTTATCAACTATAGCGCACTCATTGGTGCGCATCGCTATGTAATATAACCTACGACATCCTAATAGACCCTTACCCCTTTGGGATCCGACCAAGAACAAATTGAAAAAGTGTTGTAAGGTCGGGGCCATCTTTTGTTGGTGGCAATAAAAGATAAACGTCACTATATACACATAGCTACCCGGAAATAACGAAAAGGTCGGGCAATGGATTTCCTTAAGTACGGCCGCTACGAACGGGTGTAAGGGAAAGCGTAACCCGCACTTCATGGAGGCATAACTGACAGGAATAGCGCTTGCCGGAACGTTCATTTCCGCTGGAAGGAAGTAGGGAATATATTCCCGCCCCTTCCAGATGGAGTAATGAGCCGGAATCGAAAACCTAGACCTAAACTCTTCCATATTCAACTCAGACATAGTTGGGTATCTCATTTTACGAGGAGCCATGGCTATTACCTTGATGAAAATCAATAGGAAAGAGTTTAAACGTAGGCAAGAACGAAGACGCGGAGAGCTTGATTTGGGCGATTTTTTTTTTGCGAAATGACGATGAGGGTGAACAGTATCCGAAACCCCGATTTAAATAGTAATTTCCCGACCAATTGTAAGATGCCACATAGGATTACCATATGCGGTTGTAGTCTGTACGCAGTCATCATGCCTATTGAGCAACAGAATAGGTAAAGACGCATGTCTGGATATTAATATTTAAATAAAAGTGACACAAAAATGAACCTTATAATATTTTGAATTCAAATCCACATCTGAAAGTGAAGGATCGGTCCCTTGGACGCTCATTGCGAGCAGACTCGGTCCTATATTCTCCCGTACGTATATAACATTGCGTAGTCGGCCTTGCGTCACCTCTGCGATAACAACCAAGCCCGAGGGGCTAGTGATGAGAATTCTAGGACGAAGTATCCTACAATGGGTAATGTCCAGTTACGATTGAGCCGACCCAGGTAATAAAAGGCGAACTCGCGCGGCCCAAAATCCCCAGCCTAGCATATTTGAGATAAGTTGGTCCGATGTTCCGCAATGGGACCGAAGCTGGACTTGGCGAAATAAAAAGGCGTTTGACAAGTGGTCCCATGATTCGGTCCAAACGGTTACAGCCCATGCATCCCACACTGCGGGCCTCTACACGTTTACCACGCTTCGGGCCAAATCATGCAAGCCATGCTTCGGTCCCGGCCACGTTTTACATTGTGCGTAGATTACATACGCCTTCAGCTTTATAAATACAGAGCTTGATGATGGAATTAGCAGAATCGTTTAGACGCGTAAGAATAGGCTGCTACCCTGCCGGAATTCTTATCGCTTTCTTATACCTCGTCATCTTCATAAACATCTGCTGTATCTTGTAATGAACTGTTTGATTAATGATTTGACTAAGAGCTTTTCCTGGTCTTAGTCAAGTGGTTTTTTCCCAATTTCTCGAGGTTTTCCACTCTAAATTGCCTTGTCTTTTTCCATATTTGCATTGCTTAATCTCTTCCTCACCACAAACAAATTAAAACCGAGTTTGTTTCTTAACGAACAGGACGATTGTTAGTATCCTCTAAAAAGGGACCATAACAATGTGTAATTGATAAAATGTTATTTATCAATTCGTGTGGATAAATGTGAATATATTCAAATAACTGTAATGAAATATTTGAGAGATACTATAGCCTTTGGTATATGATATTGTAGATTATACCTTGTACCTGAAGGTACAATGATGAGATTGAATTTCGACTCAGATGAGATTAAATCTACTAGTGAATAATATTCACATTGGGTGGGGTAATTTGACTTGAAATCATCAAAATAAACTATTATTGTCAGATTGATATGACTGATAGTGAGGTTGAGTTGTTGAAAAACTTGTTAGTAGAGATCCGATTAAGATTAAAACCAACACCCTCTGTATCTATGTATTGTGATTGTCAATCGACAATAGCAATTGTTAAGAATAAATCTTATAATTGCAAAAATATATACATCTTATATTTAAGCATGCTATCGCGAATAAGATGTTGAGAGATGAAATTATTTCCATTATGTATCAGAAGTCGGAGGTGAATTTGACCGGTCCTATGATTATACCAATTGAGAAAATAAACATTGCTCAAACATCTAGGATGAGACTGGCGTCAATTGATGATTAATAGTGATGGATACCTAAATTATGTGATTGACGATCTCATGAAGTAAGTTTATATGAGTAATAACTAAATCACTATTAATTCTGATGGGTACGTTATATAGTCGTCCTATAATGTTTGACAGTGTTTTACCGGAAATTTCAGACTTACTGGATTCAGGTCGGGCATGATTTTTGCGGGTTGGGTCGGGTTTATATTAAAAAAAATAAAATATGAATATTTTATAATTTATTTTAATATTTCGGTACGAATCCGATATACCGATCCAATAAACTTGTCCGATATACCGATCAATACCGCTTTTTAAAACATTGGTGTTTGAGCATAAAATACTCATCAATGTATATATTGTCAGATTGATTACTTAATGATTTTCATGTCTTTTAAGATGGGGTGGGGTCACTCCTTTGGGACATACAAATCTCTAGAGCATTCATCAATTACAATGTTCTCAATCTTTTTTATAAACTAATCCAAACTATATCAGACCGTTGTGCTTCAACGAAAGACTTATATGGGGTTCATTTCATCCCATCCAAGGATGATCGCCCCTTATAATTTAGAAGCTCAAAACGTGCAGAACAGAAATTTGATGTACTCAAGCACAGAACATAAGGCAAGTCTAGTGCAACATCATGTGGTGAGCCGTTGGGTCTAAAAAGCACTACAAGGGAAGCTTGTAACGAGTCAAGCGCTAGTTGGGTGTTGGTTTACCTCTTGAGGACTAGGACTATATTCCTCGATCAACTTGCTGAACTCCTCGTCAAATTGCTTCTCAAGGGACATCATTTCTTCATGATGATGACGTTGCATCTCCAGCTTACGTTCTTCTTGAGTTTGGATCAGTGTTTCTTTCTTTTTCTGGTACTCCTCGACCTTATTATTCTGCCTTTGAATGAACTTGGCAATTTCTTGTTCACTGTATACAAAAAACAACGTACGGATGATCAAAAGAAGCTAAGAGGGACGATGATGGTAAATAATATTACTTGACTTGGCGCTCTTCTGCAGAAGATGCGCTTTTCTCGGATAAGAAGACTTTGTCACGTTCAGTTTGTAAGCTTTTTTCAAGTACTTGCTCCTTTTCGTTTCTAGAGTCATACAGCTTTTGTATCTGCTCATTGAAAAACTCTTCCTGGAAATCCATCTGCATCAAAGAGATTCAGTGAGTAAACCAGAATTTTATCATAACGTCTCATAAGCGTAATACCTCATGTTTGTTCTCTTCATGGTGTTTTTGCGATCTCAATTTCACGACACGGTTTTCTTCAGCCGCCTGCCGTAGCTTCTCAGTCATTGCTCCTAGTGTATTTTGCATAGCAAGCTTGCTCATCTGTTCACGAGCAGCTTTAGATTTGTACCACATCAGTTTTTGGTTATCTTCACTCATCTGCTTCATTTGATTCACAACCATTTCTTCATATGACCGCATGTCATACTTCAGTTTGGATTTACCTACCAATTTGGAGATAAAAAATCAATGTACAAAAAATTAGCAAACTACANAGGTCGGGCAATGAATTTCCTTAAGTACGGCCGCTACGAACGGGTGTAAGGGAAAGCGTAACCCGCACTTCATGGAGGCATAACTGACAGGAATAGCGCTTGCCGGAACGTTCATTTCCGCTGGAAGAAAGTAGGGAATATATTCCCGCCCCTTCCAGATGGAGTAATGAGCCGGAATCGAAAACCTAGACCTAAACTCTTCGATATCCAACTCAGACATAGTTGAGTATCTCATTTTACGAGGAGCCATGGCTATTACCTTGATGAAAATCGATAGGAAAGAGTTTAAACGTAGGCAAGAACGAAGACGCAGAGAGCTTTATTTGGGCGATTTTTTTTTTGCGAAATGACGATGAGGGTGAACAGTATCCGAAACCCCGATTTAAATAATAATTTCCCGACCAATTGTAAGCTGCCACATAGGATTACCATAGGCGGTTGTAGTCTGTACGCACTCATCATGCCTATTGAGTAACAAAATAGGTAAAGACGCATGTCTGAATATTAATATTTAAATAAAAGTGACACAAAAATGAACGTTATAATATTTTGAATTCAAATCACATCTGAAAGTGAATGATCGGTCCCTTGGACGCTCATTGCGAGCAGACTCGGTCCTATATTCTCTCGAGCGTATATAACATTGCGTAGTCGGCCTTGCGTCACCTCTGCGATAACAACCAAGCCCGAGGGGCTAGTGATGAGAATTCTAGGACGAAGTACCCTACAATGGGTAATGTTCAGTTACGATTGAGCCGACCTAGGTAATAAAAGGCGAACTCGCGCGGCCCAAAATCCCCAACCTAGCATATTTGAGATAAGTTGGCCCGATGTTCCGCAATGGGACCGAAGCTGGACTTGGCGAAATAAAAAGGCGTTTGACAAGTGGTCCCATGATTCGGTCCAAACGGTTACAGCGCATGCATCCCACACTACGGGCCTCCACACGTTTACCACGCTTCGGGCCAAATCAAGCAAGCCACGCTTCGGTCCCGACCACGTTTTACATTGTGCGTAGATTACATACGCCTTCAGCTCTATAAATACAGAGCTTGATGATGGAATTAGCAGGATCGTTTAGACGCGTAAGAATAGGTTGTTACCGTGCCGGAATTCTTATCGCTTTCTTATACCTCGTCATCTTCATAAACATCTGATGTATCTTGTAATGAACTGTTTGATTAATGATTCGACTAAGAACTTTTCCTGGTCTTAGTCAAGTGATTTTTTCCCAATTTCCCGAGATTTTCCACTCTAAATTGTCTTGTCTTTTTCCATATTTGCATTGCTTAATCGCTTCCTCATCACTAACAAATTAAAACCGAGTTTGTTTCTTAACGAACATGATGATTGTTGGTATCCCCTAAAAAGGGACCATAACAATGTGTAATTGATAAAATGTTATTTATCAATTCGTGTGGATAAATGTGAATATATTCAAAATAACTGTAATGAAATATTTTAGAGATACCATAGCCTTTGGTATATGATATTGTAGATTATACCTTGTACCTGAAGGTACAATGATGAGATTGAATTTCGACTAAGATGAGATTAAATCTACTAGTGAATAATATTCACATTGGGTGGGGTAATTTGACTTGAAATCATCCAAGTAAACTATTATTGTCAGATTGATATGACTGGTAGTGAGGTTGAGTTGTTGAAAAACTTCTTAGTAGAGATCCTATTAAGATTAAAACCAACACCTTCTGTATCTATGCATTGTAATTGTCAATCGACAATAGCAATTGTTAAGAATAAATTTTATAATTGCAAAAATATATACATCTTATATTTAAGCATGCTATCGCGAATAAGATGTTGAGAGATGAAATTATTTCCATTATGTATCAGAAGTCGGAGGTGAACTTGACCAATTGAGAAAATAAACATTGCTCAAACATCTAGGGTGAGACGGGCGTCAATTGATGATTAATAGTGATGGATACCTAAATTATGTGATTGACGATCTCATGAAGTAAGTTTATATGAGTAATAAATAAACCACTATTAATCATGATGGGTACGTTATATAGTCGTCTTATAATGTTTGACAGTGTTTTAAATTTCCGGTGTACCGGAAATTTCAGACTTACCGGATTCAGGTCGAGTTAGATTTTTGGAGGTCGGGCATGATTTTTGCGGGTTGGGTCGGGTTTATATTAAAAAAATAAAATATGAATATTTTATAATTTATTTTAATATTTCGGTAGAATCCGATATACCGATCCAATAAACTTGTCCGCTATACCGATCAATACCGCTTTTTAAAACATTTGTCTTTGAGCATAAAATACTCATTACTGCATATATTGTCAGGTTGATTACTTAATGATTTTTATGTCTTTCAAGATGGAGTAAGGCCACTCTCCTTTGGGACATACAAATCTCTAGAGCATTCATCAATTACAATGTTCTCAATCTTTTTTATAAACTAATCCAAACTATATCAGACCGTTGTGCTTCAACGAACGACTTATATGGAGTTCATTTCATCCCATCCAAGGATGATCGCCCCTTATAATTTAGAAGCTCAAAACGTGCAGAACAGAAATTTGATGTATTCAAGCACAGAACATAAGGCAAGTCTAGTGCAACATCATGTGGTGAGCCGTTGGGTCTAAAAAGTACTACAAGGGAAGCTTGTAACGAGTCAAGCGCTAGTTGGGTGTTGGTTTACCTCTTGAGGACTAGGACTATATTCCTCGATCAACTTACTGAACTCCTCGTCAAATTGCTTCTCAAGGGACATCATTTCTTCATGATGATGACGTTGCATCTCCAGCTTACGTTCTTCTTGAGTTTGGATCAGTGTTTCTTTCTTTTTCTGGTACTCCTCGACCTTATTATTCTGCCTTTGAATGAACTTGGCAATTTCTTGTTCACTGTATACAAAAAACAACGTACGGATGATCAAAAGGAGCTAAGAGGGACGATGATGGTAAATAATATTACTTGACTTGGCGCTCTTCTGCAGAAGATGCGCTTTTCTCGGATAAGAAGACTTTGTCACGTTCAGTTTGTAAGCTTTTTTCAAGTACTTGCTCCTTTTCGTTTCTAGAGTCATACAGCTTTTGTATCTGCTCATTGAAAAACTCTTCCTGGAAATCCATCTGCATCAAAGAGATTCAGTGAGTAAACCAGAATTTTATCATAACGTCTCATAAGCGTAATACCTCATGTTTGTTCTCTTCATGGTGTTTTTGCGATCTCAATTTCACGACACGGTTTTCTTCAGCCGCCTGCCGTAGCTTCTCAGTCATTGCTCCTAGTGTATTTTGCATAGCAAGCTTGCTCATCTGTTCACGAGCAGCTTTAGATTTGTACCACATCAGTTTTTGGTTATCTTCACTCATCTGCTTCATTTGATTCACAACCATTTCTTCATATGACCGNGATTATTTAAACTGGCCCAACAGTTATCGGGCCTCACCCATTACAGGGTACCCGATCCTAGAGTTCTCATCACTAGCCCCTCGGGCTTGATTGCCAATCGCAGAGGTGATACAAGGCCGATCACATGATGTTTGCACATTCATGAGGACTGGGGACCGTACCTCTAGATAGTGAGAGTCCAGGGGACCGATCTTTACCTTAGTGTATGGGTTTGTTACGTTCAGAATTTGCTAATCGTAGGTTTAAATTATCCTTTTACCCCTGATATCCTTTAAATATTAATATCCCAGCCCGCGCCTCTTCATATTCGAAAGTCTAAGAGGCGTGATGAGTGCGGTCCGTACTGTTACAGTTTGTTACAGTGTTACGTGGCAGCGCACCATTGGTTGAGAGATCAATATTTAAATCGGGATTTAGGGCACTGTTTCTTCTCATCGTCATTTTCGCGAGAAGAAATTTGCAGTTTAAGCTTTTGTGCCTTCAATCGCCGTTCGTCAACAACCGCCTTTCAACCTTTTCTTTCTAAGGTAACCGCTTATGGCTCCTCATAAAATGCGTTATCCCTCTATGTCTGAGTTGGACACTGAGGAATTTAGGTCTAGGTTTTCAATCCCGGCACATTATTCTATCTGGAAGGGAAGGGAAGATGTTCCCTGTTTCCTTCCGGCGGAGATGAATGTGCCGGCGTCCGCTATTTCAGTAAGCTACTCCTCTTTAAGGTGCGGGCTTCGTTTTCCGCTGCACCGTTTTGTAGCGGCCGTGCTTAAGGAGATCCACTGCCCCACTTTTGCGTTATTCCCGGGCAGTTATGTCTATATTATAGCGTTTATCTTTTATTGTCACCAACAGCGTCGGGCCCCAACCCTAGAACATTTCTTTAACCTGTTCTTGGTTGGGTCCCGAAAGGGAAAAGGTCTGTTGGGGTGTCGTAAGTTATACTATATAGCGGTGCGCACCAAGGAGTGCGCCATTGTAGATAAGGAGGAGTCCCTCCATGCATGGGAGGTTTGTTATGTGTGGATGACAGTTCCAAAAGAGGATCTGTTGAAAGTATGGCCACGCTTAACGCACCCACGCATAGGGCAATTGGACCGAAGCAGGTTCAACCCCTCTCGCACGGACACCGCAAACACTCTTGCG
>RWGZ01001270.1:734506-855225 GCA_009725065.1 Utricularia reniformis | reverse complement strand
TTAAGGAGATCCACTGCCCCACTTTTGCGTTATTCCCGGGCAGTTATGTCTATATTATAGCGTTTATCTTTTATTGTCACCAACAGCGTCGGGCCCCAACCCTAGAACATTTCTTTAACCTGTTCTTGGTTGGGTCCCGAAAGAGGAAAGGTCTGTTGGGGTGTCGTAAGTTATACTATATAGCGGTGCGCACCAAGGAGTGCGCCATTGTAGATAAGGAGGAGTCCCTCCATGCGTGGGAGGTTTGTTATGTGTGGATGACAGTTCCAAAAGAGGATCTGTTGAAAGTATGGCCACGCTTAAGGCACCCACGCATAGGGCAATTGGACCGAAGCAGGTTCAACCCCTCTCGCACGGACACCGCAAACACTCTTGCGTTGTTCCCCCCTCCCGAAGCACGCCTTAAGCGAATAGATCTGCTTCGGGAGAGAAGATTAATAGATATAGGTGTTGCGGGTAGGACCGGAGCCCCAGCCCCGAAGGGGGTTCTATCTTCTAGCTCAGATTCAGATCCATCAGAGGGATCGGGTATGAGATAATACTTGTGTTTTAATTAATCGTGATCCTTATGTATCCGTTTTGCAGATTCAACTGAGACAATGGCGAGCGCCCGTTTTAAACGCATGGCCGCTACTTCGGTCCGTCCCTCTGAGGGACAAAGGGAAGCATCGGGCAGCACCGAGGCAAGTGGATCGGCGACGGGGGGCACGGTGGTCCCTTCGGGGTCAGGGAACCCCCCAGTCCAAACAACCAGCAAGGGCACATTGACCCTTCGCTGCACCGGGCAGTCCTCGAGCGAAGAGGGGCCTGCCTTTCGGGTATTTGGGGTTGTAGAGGAGGTGATAAAGGCTCGGATTCGTTCTTTGAGCTTACCCAGCCTTTATCAAATTGGTAATAATTCCTTTATTAACGCTAAAACTATTACTTTGTTGCTGCAGGGAGCCGTTCCCGTGGAGAAGGTTCTCCCCGGTCCTCCGCTTAAGCCGAACGTCTCCCTGCCGCCGGTCCCCTTGGGAAAAGGAAAGAGGGTGGCCGAAGCAGAGCCTCCGCAGGAGCTGAAGAGGCTGAAGAGCGGAGGTCACGCTCCGGTCCCCAACAAGGGGATCGTTTTGAAGGAACCTGGGCAGGGCCCGAAGACGAACTCCGATTGGGGAGCCGCTTTGGATCTGCTGAACAGGTTCAGCAAGAAGAGGAAGCTGTCCTCCTGGCGGAGTGCCTTTGTGAAGGACTTCCGCCTTTTTGGGGAGCAGAACCCAGATAACGTCCAAGCGGACGTATCTGCAGAAGATATCATGGAAAGCTACCTTGACCTCACATCTAAGGTAATTCGTAGTTAACCTGAGGCCCGAAGCTTTATGCTTAACCATGTATTGTGTTTTGCATATGTTGAGGAAAGCTTTCACAACGGCCATCACCATGGATAAGTACCAAGGCGATGGCGTTGTATCCCAGAAAGTCCAAGAGCAACTTGACCTTGCAAAAAGGCAAGTTGAAATAAAACATGGGGAATTGGTCACTGTACGGGAGGACCGTGACCGATTGGACAACGAGCTGCTAAGAGCCGGGACCGAGGTCTCCCTCTTAGCAGATAAGGTTGCTGAGCTGGAGAAGGTTGGGGGAACAGCTCAAGCAAGAATAACCGAACTGGAGACCCAGCTGCGGGCCAAGGACGAGGAAATAAACCAAGTCCAAGGTCGGGCCCAGGAGAAGCGAAATAAGCTGAACGAGCTTCTTCTTCGGGCCCAGGAGGAAAAGACGGCCTTGGACGAGGAGTTGGCACGTNCCCGAAGCATGATAAACGTGACAGGGCCCGAAGCGTGGAACGCGTGAGCCTGTAACCGTTTCATAACCGTTCGGACCGAACCTCGGAGCCAGCTGGCAGATAACGCTTATTTACACTAAGGTTATCTTCGGTCCTCCGTGTTGAACATCGGGCCACTCTTCCTAAAGATGTAATTGGGCCGTGAGAATTCGTTTTGATTATTTAAATTGGCCCAACCGTTATCGGGCCTTACCCATTGCAGGGTACCCGGTCCTAGAGTTCTCATCACTAGCCCCTCGGGCTTGATTGCCAATCTCAGAGGTGATACAAGGCCGACCACATGATGTTTATACATTCATGAGGACTGGGGACCGTACCTCTGGATAGTGAGAGTCCAGGGGACCGATCTGTGCCTTAGTGAATGGGTTAGTTACGTTCCAAATTTGCTAATCATAGGTTTAAATTATCCTTTTACCCCTGATATCCTTTAAATATTAATATCCCAGCCCGCGCCTCTTCATATTCGAAAGTCTAAGAGGCGTGATGAGTACGGTCTGTACTGTTACGGTTTGTGACAGTGTTACGTGGCAGCGCACTATTGGTTGAGAGATCAATATTTAAATCGGGATTTAGGGCACTGTTTCTTCTCATCGTCATTTTCGCGAGAAGAAATTTGCAGTTTAAGCTCTGTGCCTTCAATCGCCGTTTCGTCAAAAACCGCCTTTCAACCTTTTCTTTCTAAGGTAAACGCTTATGGCTCCTCATAAAATGCGTTATCCCTCTATGTCTGAGTTAGACATTGAGGAACTTAGGTCTAGGTTTTCAATTCCGACACATTACTCTATCTGGAAGGGACGGGAAGATGTTCCCTGTTTCCTTCCGGCGGAGATGAATGTGCCGGCATCCGCTATTCCAGTAAGCTACGCCTCTTTAAGGTGCGGGCTTCGTTTTCCGCTGCACCCTTTTGTAGCGGCTGTGCTTAGGGAGATCCATTGCCCTACTTTTGCGCTATTCCCGGGCAGTTATGTCTATATTATAGCGTTTATCTTTTATTGTCACCAACAGCGTCGGGCCCCAACCCTAGAACATTTCTTTAACCTGTTCTTGGTTGGGTCCCGAAAGGGGAAAGGTCTGTTGGGATGTCGTAAATTATACTATATAGCGGTGCGCACCAAGGAGTGCGCCATTGTAGATAAGGAGGAATCCCTCCATGCGTGGGAGGTTTGTTATGTGTGGATGACAGTTCCACAAGAGGATCTGTTGAAAGTGTGGCCACGCTTAACACACCCACGCATAGGGCAATTGGACCGGAGCAGGTTCAACCCCTCTCGCACGGACACCGCAAATACTCTTGCGTTGTTCCCCCCTCCCGAAGCACGCCTTAAGCGAATAGATTTGCTTCGGGAGAGAAGATTAATAGATATAGGTGTTGCGGGTAGGACCGGAGCCCCAGCCCCGAAGGGGGTTCTATCTTCTAGCTCAGATTCAGATCCATCCGAAGGATCGGGTATGAGATAATGCTTGTGTTTTACTTAACCCTGATCCTTATGTATTCGTTTTGCAGATTCAACTGAGACGATGCCGAGCGCCCGTTTTAAACGCATGGCAGCTACTTCGGTCCGTCCCACTGAGGGACAAAGGGAAGCATCGGGCAGCGCCGAAGCAAGTGAATCGGCAACGGGGGGCACGGTGGTCCCTTCGGGGTCAGGGAACCCCCCAGTCCAAACAACCAGCAAGGGCACATTGACCCTTCGCTGCACCGGGCAGACCTCAAGCGGAGAGGGGCCTGCGTTTCGGGTATTTGGAGTTGTAGAGGAGGTGATAAAGGCTCGGATTCGTTCTTTGAGCTTATCCAGCCTTTATCAAATCGGTAATAGTTCCTTTATTAATGCTAAAACTATCACTTTGCTGCTGCAGGGAGCCGTTCCCGTGGAGAAGGTTCTCCCCGGTCCTCCGCTTAAGCCGAACGTCTCCCTGCCGCCGGTCCCCCTGGGAAAAGGAAAGAGGGTGGCCGAAGCAGAGCCTCCGCAGGATCTGAAGAGGCTGAAGAGGGGAGGTCCCGCTCCGGTCCCCAACAAGGGGATCGTTTTGAAGGAACCTGGGCAGGGCCCGAAGACGAACTCCGATTGGGGAGCCGCTTTGGATCAGCTGAGCAGGTTCAGCAAGAAGAGGAAGCTGTCCTCCTGGCGGAGTGCCTTTGTGAAGGACTTCCACCTTTTTGCAGAAGATATCATGGAAAGCTACCTTGACCTCACATCTAAGGTAATTCTTAGTTAACTTGAGGCCCGAAGCCTTATGCTTAACCATGTATTGTGTTTTGCAGATGTTGAGGAAAGCTTTCACAACGGCCATCACCATGGATAAGTTCCAAGGTGGTGACGTTATATCCCAAAAAGTCCAAGAGCAACTTGACCTTGCAAAAAGGCAAGTTGAAATAAAGCATGGGGAATTTGTCACGGTACGGGAGGACCGTGATCGATTGGACAACGAGCTGCTAAGAGCCGGGACCGAGGTCTCCCTCTTAGCAGATAAGGTTGCTGAGCTGGAGAAGGTTGGGGGAACAGCTCAAGCAAGAATAACCGAACTGGAGACCCAGCTGCGGGCCAAGGACGAGGAAATAAACCAAGTCCAAGGTCGGGCCCANGTGAAGGACTTCCGCCTTTTTGGGGAGCAGAACCCAGATAACGTCCAAGCGGACGTATCTGCAGAAGATATCATGGAAAGCTACCTTGACCTCACATCTAAGGTAATTCTTAGTTAACTTGAGGCCCGAAGCCTTATGCTTAACCATGTATTGTGTTTTGCAGATGTTGAGGAAAGCTTTCACAACGGCCATCACCATGGATAAGTTCCAAGGTGGTGACGTTATATCCCAAAAAGTCCAAGAGCAACTTGACCTTGCAAAAAGGCAAGTTGAAATAAAGCATGGGGAATTGGTCACGGTACGGGAGGACCGTGATCGATTGGACAACGAGCTGCTAAGAGCCGGGACCGAGGTCTCCCTCTTAGCAGATAAGGTTGCTGAGCTGGAGAAGGTTGGGGGAACAGCTCAAGCAAGAATAACCGAACTGGAGACCCAGCTGCGGGCCAAGGACGAGGAAATAAACCAAGTCCAAGGTCGGGCCCAGGAGAAGCGGAATAAGCTGAACGAGCTTCTTCTTCGGGCCCAGGAGGAAAAGACGGCCTTGGACGAGGAGTTGAATAATATTCCACCGCAACTATGCAAAACTTCCTTTGCCCTATGGACCGAGGAAAAGGTCCGAGGATGTCGATCCTCCACTTGTCGAAAGGACAAGGTAGTGGGGTGACGGATAAAGGGGCCCCAGGTAGTTGCGGAAGCGGGGCGTGATACTGGCATATTGCACAACGTTTAGTGTACTGCTTGGCATCAGCAAGCAATGTTGGCCAAAAATACCCGGCTCTGATAATGCGGTGGTATAAGGATCGGGCCCCCGAATGGATGCCGCAAATACCTTCATGAACATAAATCATGACGGCTTCGGCTTCAATAGGAGATAAACAACGCAGAAGCGGGCCCTCAAAGCTCTTTTTAAACAAGCGTCCGTCAACTAAAGTGAATCGCTTGGCCCGGACCTCTATCTTTCTGGCTTCAGATTTATCTTCAGGGAGATATCCGTTTGAGAGATATTTGATAAAGGAGTCCATCCAATTGGGTTCTCCTGGAGAGTGCGTAACATCAATATTCAAGCCCTGGAGTTCGTGACATAGAGCCCCGACTTCTTCAATAGACTGTTCGGTCACTGAGATCTCGACCGAAGGTCGGTCCTGGATGTGGACCGAAATAGTACTTGGCTCAATGTCAGGTATGCCCGAAGCCAATCTGGCCAGTGCGTCGGCAACCTTGTTCTGCTCTCGTGGCACATGATCTAGCGAGAACTCACTGAACTTCTTAGATAGNAAGGGAGGTCGCGCTCCGGTCCCCAACAAGGGGATTGTTTTGAAGGAACCTGGGCAGGGCCCGAAGACCAACTCCGATTGGGGAGTTGCTTTGGACTTGTTGAACATGTTCAGCAAGGGGAGGAAGTTGTCCTCCTGGCGGAGTACCTTTGTGAAGGACTTCCGCCTTTTTGGGGAGCAGAACCCAGATAACGTCCAAGCGGACGTATCTGCTGAAGACATCATGGAAAGCTACCTCGACCTCACATCTAAGGTAAGTCTTGGTTAACCCGGAGGCCCGAAGCTTTATCCTTAACCATGTATTATCTTTTGCAGATGTTGAGGAAAGCTTTCACAACGGCTATCACCATGGAGAAATACCAAGGTGATGGCGTTGTGTCCCAGAAAGTCCAAGAGCAACTTGACCTTGCAAAAAGGCAAGTTGAGATCAAACATGGGGAGTTGGACAATGAGCTGCTAAGAGCAGGGACGGAGGTCTCGCTCTTAGCAGATAAGGTCACTGAGCTAGAGAAGGTGAGGGAAGTAGCTCAGGGACGAATAAACGACCTGGAGGCCAAGCTGCGGGCCAAAGATGTGGAAATTAACCAAGTCCAAGGTCGGGCCCAGAAGAAGAGGAATAAGCTGAACGAGCTTCTCCTTCGGGCCCAAGAAGAAAAAGCGGCCTTGGATGAGGAGTTGACGAGGGCCCGCACTTCGTCTGAAGGTTCGGTTCGGGAGGCGGTCCTGGGGTTCGCTCAGTCCCCGTTGTTGTTCGCTTTAGCGGACAACATACATGGGGTTTACACTACGAAGTATCTGGATAACATGCGAGAGCAGGTTATCCAGACATTCGGGCTTTCCCCTTCGGACGAGCGATGGAAGATGATCGAGCCACTGGAGAAGGATGGCAAGTTTCAGGTCATTCCAACTTTGGAAGAGCCTGTGCTAGAGGAGAATCCTTTCTTTTATATCTTTGAAGAGATGGAGAAAGCGGTCAACCAAAAGGTGGCTGATCAGGAAAAGGAGTTGAAGCGGCTCGCCGAACGGACCGAACCCCAGGAGCCCGAAGCTGATGATCAAGAGGAGGGGTAGATTAGTTAGGAATTACTTTGTATCTGCCGTTCCTTTGGATTTATATAAAATTTTTCCTCCCTTTTCCTTCAGCTTTAGCTGTTTTAATTACCAGTATGAACTGATATAACCAACTTCGGAATAAACTAATAAGTTTGAATTTCAACGAAGTAATCTATTTTAGTTTCAGAATAAACTAACAAGTATAAGATCGGGGACACTTATAGGTTGTTAACCATCGGTCCCAGACGTTATATTTAGTTTACTTGCGTCAAATTTGATTGGATCGGTCGTTTTACATGATGTATGGGTCACTCTTATTCCGTCCTTGGATTCATTACGTAATTGAATAGGCGTGGTCTGCGTTAGTTATGAGTTTTTGTAGGCTTTCGCCAAACCTTGGTTCTATTAGAGTCCCTTAGGTTTTACCGGTTAAGCTTGGCTCATAAAACGTCTTAGGTGAGGACCGATCTTATGTTTCGATATGCTGACTATCATTCCTTTCATTGTAGCATATTTCGCAGGTACAAAAGGCCATCCCTAAAGACTGAATGCCGTTGAAGGGAATATCTTAGTTCGTAATGAGTTCTGGGAGAATCACAACTCATCCATGGGGCAGGGCAAGTGCAGGAGCATCTGACTCGTCAGAGCGGTCACTGCAACTTGGGAACCTTGCGGACAAGAAGCTTCGGTCACCAGTCCAGATTCGTCCTAAGTTTACACAACCCCAAGATCGGTCCATCATTCTATTAGAAATAGTGAACTTTTGTACTTACTAGTTTGCCATTTACGTTTAATGGAATGTCTTTTATTGAGTCACACATTAATCGAAAAAATCATAAGAAGTATCGCCTTAAATTCATGACATTCCAAGTTCGGGGGACCTCTATACCATCCAACGTTTCAAGTTTATACGCACCTGATTCCAATTTCGCCGATATACGATATGGTCCCTCCCAATTTCTGTCCAGCTTCCCAACATTCCTTTGCACTTTAATGCTTCTGAGGACAAGGTCGCCTTCAAAGAATTCCCTTGGGAGGACCCGTTTGTTATGGACACGTTCCATATTTCACTGGTAAGCACGCATCCGTGCATAAACTGCATCTCTTTTTTCTTCAACCATCTCGAGGTCCAATAATCTCCTTTCAATATTCATATGCTTGTCATATTGAGATATCCGAGGTGATCGGATGGCAACCTCCACTGGGCTAACAGCTTCGGTCCCATACACCAATGAGAAAGGTGATTCCTGGGTTGTTGAGCGAGGTGTAGTTCGGTATGCCCATAGAACCTCGTAGATGTGTTCAGGCCATTTACCCCCAAAGTCTTCTAACTTGGTTTTTAATCCCTTCAGGATAACTTTGTTAGATACCTCTGTAAGTCCATTGGTCTGGGGATGGGCTACTGATGAGAAATGCTGGATGATGCCCAATTTGGTGCATAAATCTCGTATGCTTCTTCCTCGGAACTGAGTCCCATTGTCAGATATGAGCGCTCGGGGAGCCCCGAAGCGGCTTATAATATTTCGCCAGATAAAGTGCTTGACCACTTTTTCCGAGATGATAGCTACAGCTTCTGCCTCGATCCACTTTGAATAATATTCCACCGCAACTATGCAAAATTTCCTTTGCCCTATGGACCGAGGAAAAGGTCCGAGGATGTCGATCCCCCACCTGTCGAAAGGACAAGGTAGTGGGGTGACGGATAAAGGAGCCCCAGGTAATTGCGGAAGCGGGGCGTGATACTGGCATATTGCACAACGCTTAGTGTATTGCTTGGCATCAGCAAGCAATGTTGGCCAAAAATACCCGGCTCTGATAATGCGGTGGTATAAGGATCGGGCCCCCGAATGGATGCCGCAAATTCCTTCATGAACATAAATCATGACGGCCTCGGCCTCAATAGGAGATAAGCAACGCAGAAGCGGGCCCTCAAAACTCTTTTTAAACAAGCGTCCGTCAAGTAAAGTGAATCGCTTAGCTCGGACCTCTATCTTTCTGGCTTCAGATTTATCTTCAGGGAGATATCCGTTTGAGAGATATTTGATAAAGGAGTCCATAAAAATTGGGTTCTCCTGGAGATTGCGTAACATCAATATTCAAGCCCTGGAGTTCGTGACATAGAGCCCCGACTTCTTCAATAGACTGTTCGGTCACTGAGATCTCGACCGAAGGTCGGTCCTGGATGTGGACCGAAATAGTACTTGGCTCAATGTCAGGTATGCCCGAAGCCAATCTGGCCAGTGCGTCGGCAACCTTGTTCTGCTCTCGTGGCACATGATCTAGCGAGAACTCACTGAACTTCTTAGATAGTTCCAGAACTTTAGCGCAATATAACTTCATCATCGGATCATGAGTTTCGAATCTCCCTGCGAATTGTTCGACTACTAACTTTGAATCTGAGAACATTCGCACTCTGCTAACTCCCATTTTGCGAGCAAGGGCCATTCCAGATAATACTGCCTCATATTCCACCACGTTATTTGTTCCAGCAAAGGAGAATTTAACTGCGGAATGAATAAGGTCACCTTGTACAGTTGTTAAGGTAATGCCCGCTCCTCTACCTCCGAATGTCGATCCATCTACGTGGATCGTCCATCGATCATCCTCTTGGTTGATATATATGGCCGATCGGGTCATTTCAACCACAAAATCGGCGAGAACCTGAGCCTTGATCGCCCTTCGGGGCAAGAATTCCAGGTACATAGCACTGAGTTTAATCGCCCATTTAGCTAATCTCTCATTCAAATCCTTTTGCTTAAGCAGCACTTTCAGAGGTTGATCCGTGTAAACATAGACCGTTCGTCCTTCGAAATAATGCTTCAGCTTGGACACAGCTTTTTTCAAAGCTAGCATGAATTTTTCCAAGTTGGAGTACCTGGTTTCAGCAGATACCAGAGAGTGGCTGACGTAATAGACTGGTCTGTGAATATCGTCACGTATGGTAACTAGAGCTGCGCTGACGGCAACTTCGGATACCGCAAGATATAGTCCCAAAGGTTCGTCACATGTCGGACTTACCATCACCGGGGGAGTGCTTAAATAAGTCTTCAGCTCAGAGAAGGCCCGATCGCATTCTTCGGTCCAATCCATATGGCTAGCTTTTCTTAGCACTCTGAAAAAGGGCAAGGCCCGATCTGTGGACTTCGAAATAAACCTGCTCAATGCGGCTAGTCGGCCAGTGAGCCTTTGAAATTCTCTCTTATTTCTCGGAGGTTGCATATCAATGATAGCTTGTACCTTTTCAGGATTAACCTCTATGCCTTTCTCTGAAACATAATATCCTAAAAATTTTCCACTTCGGATCCCGAAGCAGCATTTGTTCGGATTTAGTTTAAGCTTATATTTTCGGCATACTTCGAAACAACGAGACAAATAAGAAAGATGGTCCTCATCATTCATAGATTTAACAATCATATCGTCAACATACACTTCCATCATTTGGCCAATTAATTCTCTAAAGATTCTGTTGACCAACCTCTGGTATGTTGCTCCAGCATTTTTGAGACCGAAGGGCATAACCACGTAGCAATAAACCCCATCTTCGGTCATGAATGATGATTTCTTCTGATCTTCCTCAGCCAAGAAGATCTGGTCATATCCAGAATAAGCATCCATGGTACTCATCATGGTGCTTCCAGCAACATGTTTGAGTACTCACCGCAGTAACTTGTTCACTTCTGCCCAGATGATCTCAATTTTTTCAAGAGAGTAATGTCTCCTTTTCTGCCTGACAGGCTTCGCTCCAGGCTCAGTATTGATCCGATGTTCACTATCGGATCGGTCAATCCCCGGCACATCATCCGGGGTCCAAGCAAATATATCCACGTGGCTTCTCAGCAGGTGGATAAGTTCTCTTTCGAAGTCAGGGGCTAAATGAGCCCCGATGCGAGTCGTCTTGGTTGAGTCATCCTCAATCAGATTAATCAGTTTGAACCCTACGGGTTCCATAGCTTGCCTCGGGCGCGGAAGCTCTTCCAGCAAATCCACCCGAGCCTTCTTCATCGGTGCCAAAGTTCGGCACGAGCTCAAGTAGCATTGTCTAGCTACTTTCTGATCCCCCTTAACAGAAATAACTCCATGGATGGAGGGGAACTTGAGCATCATATGATAAGTAGAAGGGACCGCCTCGAACTTGCTTAGGCCGGTCCGTCCAATAATAGCGTTGTAAGCCAAGTCGACTTCAACGATAATGAATTCCAAATCTTCAGATCGGTCCTTGGATGGCTCTCCAAGGGTAACGGGGAATAACATCTTCCCACAAGGAATAACACTTCTTTGGTCGAACGACCAAAGAGTTATGTTGGCGATTGGCAGATCATGAGCGACTGCTCCCAACATTTCGGCGACTTCGCGCTTCATCAGATTGCACGAGGCCCCAGTGTCCACCAGGATTCTGTGGACACGGCGATTCCCGATGACCCCTGTAATGGTGAGGGGGTCATCACAGGGATCAATGATANTCGTCGTATTGAGATATCCGAGGTGATCGGATGGCAGCCTCCACCGGGCTAACAGCTTCGGTTCCATATACCAATGAGAAAGGTGATTCTTGGGTTGTTGAGAGATGTGTAGTTCGGTATGCCCATAGAACCTCGTAGATGTGTTCAGGCCATTTACCCCCAAAGTCTTCTAACTTGGTTTTTAATCCCTTCAGGATAACTTTGTTAGATACCTCCGTAAGTCCATTGGTCTGGGGATGGGCTACTGATGAGAAATGCAGGATGATGCCCAATTTGATACATAAATCTCGTATGCTTCTTCCTCGGAACTGAGTCCCATTGTCAGATATGAGCGCTCGGGGAGCCCCGAAGCGGCTTATAATATTTCGCCAGATAAAGTGTTTGACCACTTTTTCCGAGATGAGGGCTACAGCTTCTGCCTCGATCCACTTTGAATAATATTCCACCGCAACTATGCAAAACTTCCTTTGCCCTATGGACCGGGGAAAAGGCCCGAGGATGTCGATCCCCCACCTGTCGAAATGACAAGGTAGTGGGGTGATCGATAAAGGAGGGCCCCAGGTAATTGCGGAAGCGGGGCGTGATACTGGCATATTGCACAACGCTTAGTGTATTGCTTGGCATCAGCAAGCAATGTTGGCCAAAAATAACCGGCTCTGATAATGCGGTGGTATACGGATCGGGCCCCTGAATGGATGCCGCAAATTCCTTCATGAACATAAATCATGACGGCTTCGGCCTCAATAGGAGATAAACAACGCAGAAGCGGGCCCTCAAAACTCTTTTTAAACAAGCGTCCGTCAACTAAAGTGAATCACTTAGCCCGTACCTCTATCTTTCTGGCTTCAGATTTATCTTCAGGGAGATATCCGTTTGAGAGATATTTGATAAAGGAGTCCATCCAATTGGGTTCTCCTGGAGATTGCATAACATCAATATTCAAGCCCTGGAGTTCGTGACATAGAGCCCCGATTTCTTCAATAGACTGTTCGGTCACAGAGATCTCGATCGAAGGTCGGTCCTGGATATGGACCGAAATAGTGTTTGGCTCTATGTCAGGTATGCCCGAATCCAATCTGGCCAGTGCGTCGGCAACCTTGTTCTGCTCTCGTGGCACATGATCTAGCGATAACTCACTGAACTTCTTAGATAGCTCCAGAACTTTAGCGCAATATAACTTCATTATCGGATCATTAGTTTCGAATCTCCCTGCGAATTGTTCGACTACTAACTTTGAATTTGAGAACATTCACACTCTGCTAACTCCCATTTTGCGAGCAAGGTCCATTCCAGATAATACTGCCTCATACTCCACCACGTTATTTGTTCCAGCAAAGGAGAATTTAACTGCGGAATGAATAAGGTCACCTTGTACCGTTGTTAAGGTAACGCCCGCTCCTCTTCCTCCGAAGGTTGATCCATCTACGTGGATCGTCCATCGTTCATCCTCTTGGTTGATATAAATGGCCGATCGGGTCATTTCGACCACAAAATCGGCGAGAACCTGAGCCTTGATCGCCCTTCGGGGCAAGAATTCCAGGTACATAGCGCTGAGTTTAATCGCCCATTTAGCCAATCTCTCATTCAGATCCTTTTGCTTAAGTAGCACTTTCAGAGGCTGATCCGTGTAAACATAGACCGTTCGTCCTTCGAAATAATGCTTCAGCTTGCATACAGCTTTTTTCAAAGCTAGCATGAATTTTTCCAAGGTGGAGTACCTAGTTTCAGCAGATACCAGAGAGTGGCTGACATAATAAACAGGTCTGTGAATATCGTCACGTATGGTGACTAGAGCTGCGCTGACGGCAACTTCGGATACCGCAAGATATAGTCCCAGAGGTTCGTCACAAGTCGGACTTACCATCACCGGGGGAGTGCTTAAATAAGTCTTCAGCTCAGAGAAGGCCCGATCGCATTCTTCGGTCCAATCCATATGGCTAGCTTTCCTCAGCACTCTGAAAAAGGGTAAGGCCCGATCTGTGGACTTCGAAATAAACCTGCTCAATGCGGCTAGTCGGCCAGTGAGCCTTTGAAACTCTCTCTTATTTCTCGGAGGTTGCATATCAATGATAGCTTGTACCTTTTCAGGATTAACCTCTATGCCTTTCTCTGAAACATAATATCCTAAAAATTTTCCACTTCGGATCCCGAAGCAGCATTTGTTCGGATTTAGTTTAAGCTTATATTTTCGGCATACTTCGAAACAACGAGACAAATAAGAAAGATGGTCCTCATCATTCATAGATTTAACAATCATACCGTCAACATACACTTCCATCATATGCCCAATTAATTCTCTAAAGATTATGTTGACCAACCTCTGGTATGTTGCTCCAGCGTTTTTGAGACTGAAGGGCATAACCACATAGCAATAAACCCCATCTTCGGTCATGAATGATGATTTCTTCTGAACTTCCTCAGCCAGGAAGATCTGATGATATCCAGAATAAGCATCCATGGTACTCATCATGGTGCTTCCAGCAACAGCATCCACCAGTCGATCGATGTGCGGCAGAGGGAAAGGGTCCGACTCACAGCTTTTGTTCACATCGGTGAAATCGATGCACATTCGCCACTTCCCATCTGGTTTGGAAACCACTACCGGGTTTGCTACCCATTCAGTGTAGTGAATTTCACGAATAAATCCCGATCGCAGTAACTTGTTCACTTCGGTCCGGATGATCTCAATCTTTTCAGGAGAGTAACGTCTCCTTTTCTGCCTGACAGGCTTCGTTCCGGGCTCAGTATTGATCCGATGTTCACTATCGGATCGGTCAATCCCCGGTACATCATCCGGGGTCCAAGCAAATATATCCACATGGCTTCTCAGCAGGTGGATCAGTTCTCTTTCGAAGTCAGGGGCTAAATGAGCCCCGATGCGAGTCGTCTTGGTTGAGTCATCCTCAACCAGATTAATCAGTTTGAACCCTACGGGTTCCATCGCTTGCCTCGGGTGCGGAAGCTCTTCCAGCAAATCCACCCGAGCTTTCTTCATCGGTGCCAACGTTCGGCACGAGCTCAAGTAGCATTGTCTAGCTACTTTCTGGTCCCCCTTAACAGAAATAACTCCATGGACAGAAGGGAACTTTAGCATCATATGATAAGTAGAAGGGACCGCCTCGAACTTGCTTAGGCCGGTCCGTCCAATAATGGCGTTGTAAGCCAAGTCGACTTCAACGATAATGAATTCCAAATCTTCAGAACGGTCCTTGGATGGCTCTCCAAGGGTAACGGGGAATAACATCTTCCCACAAGGAATAACACTCCTTTGGTCGAACGACCAAAGAGTTATGTTGGCGATCGGCAGATCATGAGCGACTGCTCCCAACATCTCGGCGACTTCGCGTTTCATCAGATTGCACGAAGCCCCAGTGTCCACCAGGATTCTATGGACACGACGATTCCCGATGACCCCTGTAATGGTGAGGGGGTCGTCACAGGGATCAATGATCCCCTCCCGATCAGCCGGGGTGAAGATGATGTCCTCTCTGAAGAAGGAGGACCGATCCGTAGGATCATACTTTACCAGCGCCACAGATTCGGAGCTCTCAGCAGAGTCTCCACGCGCCGTTCTCTTTCGGTCCCGGACCGACTCATTTATTTTCAAACCGCCGGAGATAACATAAATATCTCCGGCTACTTCTCTAGGTGCCGCCTCCTCGCGAGGAGGTTGGGCACCATTACCAGCAGGTGGGGGAGCAGCATGCTCCTGTCTCCCTCCTTCGTTCTGCGGGGCTCTGCCGCCACGGCCCCGCCATCTTCTCCTACGGCCCTGACCACGGTTCTCACGACCGTGTTGGCCTCTTTCCTGCTCTGGCGGAGGAGACCTTCGGTCCTCCGTCCGGTCATTGTAGTTTCGGGGCTGTCCCCGATTATCTCTTCCCCTCGGCCTGTGACGATCGTCACCTTGATGGCCCCTTCGGGGGGATTCCGCTCTTTTGCCCTTCTGACCGTTTCGGTCGGGCTTTTCTTTACCCATTGCTTCTACCGTCTCTTTCAGCAACGGGCACTTCAGGGTTGGGTGATCGCGATTATGATGAAGCTCGCAATACACCCGCTTGTCCTCCTGCTTCGGGGGGACATCTTTTTCATTTACAGCCGCTACTTCTCGCGACTGTTTCTTCGGGTAGGAAACCCGATGATCACCTGCGGGCTCAGAATTCCCGCTAGGCTTCCGATAACCAAGCCCCAGCGCTTCATCCACCTTAATATACTTGTTGATTTTCTGGAGATGTTTCCCCAAGGTGGATGGTGGGCTTTTCACCAAACTGGCCGAGAGGCCGTACGGTCCTAGGACCTGCTGTAGAATATCGATTTTGTCCCGGAGTTCGAGTTTGATGCCTCGGGCGGTCCTGTTGAATTTTTCCATAAAGGACCGAAGGCTCATTTTCGCCGAAATATACTTTAGCTGATATAGTTCCTGCCTACTTCGGGGCGGTCCTACATTAGGAGCGAATTGCTCTGAGAAAGCCAAGATAAAACCGCCATACGACTGTATGGATCGGGCCGGCAGATTTTTGAACAAGGTTCGGGCATCGCCTTGCAATCCTGCCGCGAAGATACGGCACTTCAATGAATCCGAGGCCCGAACCGTTCCCATGCGTATATCAGAATCAGCGACGTGATCAATAGGATCACCATCGCCTCGGAATGTCGGCAACCCCTCGGGGTTGCGATAATGTCGATCTGGGACTGCTGCCAGATTTCTTCTGAAAAGGGGAGCATTAAATCTCCCAAGGCGGCTGATACGCCTTCAGATTGCTGGGATGACGCCTGGACTGCATGTAAATTATGCCACCAATCGTCATCCTTACTGCGCCTGATAGGAGCCTCCATAGCCCTATTAAATAAACCAGGATTGCGTCCCAGATTCGGTTCGCAATCCCTCAGTGTGCGCATACTCTCTAACTCCCTGGTGAGCTCATCTATCCGTCGCTGCATCTGCTCCTGGTCATTTCCAGGAGCGGGAGTTAGGGCTCTAGACGGAGGGGGAGGAGTAGATCGATATCTAGGCCTCCTCGTGTTAACGCCACGCCTGAAGGCTTCTTCCTCATCAGTGTTGCGTTCGTCGGGGTCACTTTCATACCCTCTGTTTCTAGGACCAGGGCTTGAGAAAGCCGGTGGTTCGGCTCCATTTTTCTCCGTCGTAATTTCCAGCACCACCTTCCTTACGACAGCCTCCAAATCCTGTAATGTGAATGTTGCTGCTGGGAGACTGTCGGGAAGCACGTCACTATCAGTTATCGAGTTCCTGATGCCATGCCTTTGATTATCCTATCCCAGGAAGAGAACTCAAATGGGATTAGAAAAAATCGTCCCCACGGACGGCGCCAAACTGTTATGGTCCCTTTTTAGGGGGTACCGACAGTAGTCCGGTTCGTTCAAACAACGAACTCGGTTCTAATTTATAAAAGATATGGAGAACGATTAAAAGTTAAAATCAAAGTAAGAACACAGCATATATAGTGGAAACCCCGTAAAATGGGGTGAAAACCACTCGACCAAGAGCCGATTATGCTCTTGGTCTACTCACTAATGATAGGGCCCGAAGCATGATAAACGTGATAGGGCCCGAAGCGTGGAACGCGTGAGCCTGTAACCGTTTTGTAACCGCTCGGACCGAACCATGGAGCCAGCTGGCAGATAACGCTTATTTTTACTAAGGTTATCTTCGGTCCTCCGTGTTGAACACCGGGCCGGTCGTCCTAAAAGGGTAATTGGGCTGTGAGAATTCGTTTTGATTAGTTGAATCGGCCCAACTGTTATCGGGCCACACCCATCACAAGGTACCCGGTCCTAGAGTTCTCATCAGTATGAATATGATTTGACTCATATTTTACATAGTTCCACATGTTCAAGGTGTGATGATTTTGATTTCAATTAAACTTGAATTGATGTGGCTAAAATATGAAAACATGTTGCTAGAACAAAGAATATCTTGGTATACCATGAGTTATGTGATTAAACTATAGTTTAAATGCTTTTGGCATTAAGTCACATTGTTAAAACTTGCACGTGCATACCTTTTTCGAACTTACTTTTTTTGTATATTCATCATGTGTTCGTGATGTTGGCGTTTATTTAGTTTGAATACACTTAGTTTTACCAAATTTACAATGTCATTTGTATGAATATGATTAACTCATTTTTCACATTGTTCCACATGTTCTAGGTGTGATGATTTTGATTTCAATTATACTAGAATTTATGTTGCTAAAACATGAAAACATTTTGTTTGAACAAAGAATAACTTGGATAAGCCATGATTTATTTGATTAAACTATAGTTTAAATACAATTGGCATGAGGTCACGTTGTTATGACTTGCACTAGCATTCCGTTTTCGAACTTACTTTTTTTTTACATACAACATGTTTCGTGATGTTAGTGTTCCTTTAGTTTGAATACAGTTGGTTTTATGATTTTTAAATGTCATTTGTATGAATATATGATTTGACTCATTTTTCACAGAGTTCCACATGTTCTAGGTATGATGATTTTGATTTCAATTAAACTTGAATTGATGTAGCTAAAACATGAAAACATGTTGTTACAACAAAGAATAACTCTGTTATACCATCATTTATGTGATTAAACTATAGTTTAAATGCTTTTGGCATGAAGTCACGTTTGATATTACCCGAGGTTATTTATGTAATTATGTTAACCTCGAGGCTCGTCCGACGTGGTTATGTGGTATTTTCGGTATTTTTATATATCTATCCCGAGGCGTTCTCGAGAGTATTCTAGTGATTCAGGCATGCTGGACCCCATATAAGGCTTCTGTAAGTTTTTTGAGATGTTTTGGGCTATTTCGGCCTCTGACGGGGCCAAGGGTATTTTCGTAATTTGCCACCCTGGAGCACATCGGCGGGGTGCAATGATGTTATGTGGTTGCATATTCACTGTTTGGAGGCAAAGAAATTATATACGAGACTTTCCGATATTATCTCACCGCATTTCCGACTAAACTCTCGGGATGGAGTCCAGAAGTTCGGTGGCGCTCTGACACTTATTTCAGATTAATTGGATATTTTCTAAGTAAGTTTGGCTAATTTGACTAAGATTGGGCCTTTAGACCTTAAGTTCACTTATTGGGCCCAGTTTTTCTATAAATACAAGACCATAGGCCCTAGAAAAGGGTTCAGACTCTTGGCACGCTTCCCAAAGCTCCCGGTTTCGCCACTTTTTGCCCCACTAGCGACTTTTTGATCCAAAAGTCGCGAATCCCTCATCTTCAAGGCCACACTCACAACATTTTGCACCAAAAGTCGCGAGAGCATGTGTTCATTGTTGTATTTGCGAGATTTCGTCGCCTGGACCTCCGATTCGCTTGTTTTCGTATCCCGGACACCTGGACTCGCGAGTTCTCGTCCCTTAGGCACCAAGACTCGCGAGTCCAGGTGTCCGGGAGNTCAATTTCTCTCATTTCATCAAGTGTAGTGGAATCAATGTTAGGACATCCTCCTATTTGTTTACTAGTTTTCAATAAATGAGCTCGAACTCTAGAATAAGATGATGTAAATTTTTTCTTACAAAAAGTGCAAATTACTTCTCTATTCCCACCTAAATCAGATTCTCTCCTACGACGCAACATAAATTGCCACAATGGAAATTTTGGATCATCTTCAGGGACTATAAAATCATGCTCATGTTCTTGATCTTCCATATTTGACATCAACAAAAATTTAATTCTGAAATGTAAACAAAGTAAACAAATAATGAAAAAACATAAAAAGAAAATTGAAGATTCTATAATTTATTCATTTTGTTATTTGTCTAAAAATGGAGAAAGAGAAAAGCAAACCGTAGAACTTAGAAACGAGAAAATGAAGAAGAAAAATGAAAAACTTGTTTCACTTTTGGTTAATATACAAATGGGAGGGTAACGTACCTGGGTTTGCAACTTGGAAGATAAAAAAGCAAAAAAATACTCAGAAAATAAACATCAAATGTACCAAAAAACTCACTTTCAGTCCGAACGCGACAAATTAACTAAGAGACAACAAGCTCTGGCTCCCGCCGAACAAATTGTTGTAACTTCCTTATAAATGAAGCTGCTAAATCAGTCAGCCCAAACGCTTAGAGAAAAAGACAGAGTCGGCAACAAAGGGATTTACAACACAAGAAAAAAAAGGGTTCGCAGGGAAATAAGAAATTGGAAGAGGAAAGGATTATTTTTTTTTATACACAATCGCACCTTTTACGCACCCAAATCATCACGCACCGGGTGCGCCAGGGTGTGCTGGAAACCACGAATCGGAACGAATCGTGCTTTCTAGCTATACAGGTTCGAATAATGAACCCGGAAACGGCCCTAGAAAAATGTACTATAGGAAGGGTGAAAAGCCGGGTGAAGTCTACAGATATATATGTACTTGAAAAATGTATTATTCAAAAAATGTACTTGAATAATACTATACAGATATGTGTACTATGGGAATGAAATAGGGAAACGGGGTAAAATCCAAGCAAATAAGGGTTGAGATGCTAAATTGCAAATAGAACATGTTAAAATATCTATAGTAAAAAATGGATAACAAATAGTCATTTGTGGGCTCGGAAAGGCCAGGAAAAATCTACCATGGAACGAAATTTGCGATGAATTACAATTCCCCTTGAAAAACTTGTGTAATTCACCACGGAAATTCTTCAAATTCACCGCGGATTTCATCGCAATGCAAATTCACATCGTATTTCTTCGCAATGCAAATTCACATCGGATTTCTTTGTAAGGGCGATTCATCGCGGGAATCCTACAAAGTGACAATTCATCGCGGAATATATGAAATTCATCGTGTTGAGATGGGGCACCTACTCGTGAATCGACACTGGATCGTGCGGAAGGAAGGAAGGACATACAGACCTATGGGGTACGACGGAAACCAATAAACGAAGTGTAACAAATAAACAGAGTAAGCACAATATAGTAAATAAAGGTTATGGTATAAGAAATAGGAAAGTTCTTGAGAATGGGGAAAGGGAATAAAAGTAAGAAACGAATGAAATCGCCAAGACTCGGGGTGAGGTGGGATAAACCCGTTTCACTAAACCCGACATCGTGCCATACGCACAATCGGCCAATGAAGGGCATGTCTGATGCAGGAAAACGTCATGTTCCAAGAACGGAAAGGTACAGACGGAATGGACAGAACGAACCCGAACGAGAAAATGAGTAGCATGAGGACTTATTCAGCGATGGGAAGTATATGACTCGTCGAGCCAACAAAAAGCTAACGGATGGTGGATGGTTTGGGCGAGAAATGATACCGCACATGTTAAACTCGATCACGGTAAGAATGAGCGTAAATGGAAAGAGAAAGGGGAAACAAAAAGGGGATAGTGACACTAAGGGTGTGGGATCAGGACGACTGTTATGTTTTTAAATACTTAGTTGATTCAAATGCTAAATAAATGAATAATAAATTTCCTTTAATATTTTGTGATCGTTTTATATATTTTGTAGGTGAAGAGGCAGGAATGTGAGACGGGCATGGGATGAGGTCTTCGAGTTGTCCATAGTTAGAATTTGTTGGTTTGAACTCATTTTAATAGCATGTTGCCGAACCTCGAACTTGTTTAACTAGCATTTCTACATTGTGTTGTCTATTAAGCTATATACATTTCAACATGTTCTTAGATTCAACTAAGCCTTGTTTAGGGGTGTTACAGTTCGGTAAGCAAGTATACACATACAAATATAGCTCAATGGATGCTTTATGCATTATTTCTAAGGAATCTAATATTATCATTGTGTGCTTTCCATGTTCACTAAAACCACAAAACACCAACGACCAATATCCCTTGGTGCAATTAATAAAAATAGAAATGTCCTAAGCATACAAGATTAAAAAATATTATTACTAATCACAATAGACATTAACACATATTTATTTTAGAATAACACATCACATCTAAGAAAAGATGCTAGTGTAATGGGTCTTTTCTTTATGCATTAAATACAATTTCATTAACTAAACTACAAAATCTAGTTTGCCCAATATGCATAACTTTGTTCACGGTTATCCTAGATTAAATGAGTATCAAAAGTATGGTTAATAACCAAGCCTCAAAACATCATATACCATTGATCTTAACGGAATTTAAAACATTCTAAGTGCATCTCCTAAAATGATTGCAATTAGGCACGTCACTTACATACAATGTTTTCATACCGGTCCGGACATGTATGAACTGTATGACCGATATAACGGACGGTACCAAATTTTATTTTATTTTCTAAAAAAATAATATTTAATTAGTTTTTTAGGGTCGGACCCGAGAAAACCCGGAAATTGACCCTAATATTCGGTACGGGGTGGTACAAAAAATATGAGGGTTCTGCCCGAAATTTGATGTACCGGACGGTATACCACCGGTATATCATCCGATATGAAAACATTACTTACATGATAGTATTTTGCAATGTGTCATCATTTAGATGTCCACACGAACTTAACGACACAAACCCAACACTTGTAGTTAACATTTCATGATAGTTGTATTGTACATTCACCGTAAAATTCAACTTATTATAGAAAGCTATTGCCGATGCATATGCACATTTAACTGGTATGAGAGGTCTTCCCATGGTACGACCTTTAAACATAGGTGGTAAGGGGACGATGCATCACAAACTAACCAATGGTCATGTCCCGACAAACTAGATACATCATACTGGTATGTTGCAGATTAACATTTAACGTTGTACCAATTTTCCACATCTTGATAGCTTGATTCCCTTCTATCAAGAATCAATGTGCATGCATGCTTGCACGAGATCCATAACATGAGTAATCACACTTAATAAACAATATGCAATAGACATAGTAAATTGTCAAGATATCTCGGAGTTGCCACTTCTGACAATTATATGTCATGTTAATCATATCAACGAATACTATTTTTGAGACATAATCCCAAATTGCATGACAATCATTCTTAGCAATAACACAACCAAATGTATCAGCTTCTATACATTTCTCTAGCAGGGCATGGACACGTAGACAAAACCACAATTAGGCAACACACACAAAGTCATTCTTGTTTCCTGAACTCGTTGGCTGATGAAAGAGCATATCTCATTAAACATCCACATTTTAGGCTAACGATGGGAAGAAATGCATGAACTGTTTAGCGACTCTACGTGAATGTTCAGCAACAAACATGTCTTGCATACCAAAAAATCCAATGGACCAATGTTCCCTTGGAAATTCACCTCATATACCCATACTCCAGACATTTACATATCATCGATCACCTAAACGTTGATTGAAAGTTGCCTATGCTGTTGCCTTAGTAGCACTTGAAATTGATGTCGCAATACAAACATTTTAAAACACCGTTAGCACTGCATCCGCTCGCTCATCCCTACACTACGGAACAAGTGGCCAATGTTTTCTTCGACAATGTTTATTAATTTCATGGTTTACCTGATTCTATTGTAATCGACTGTGATTCAATATTCACGAGTCATCTTTGGATGGAAATTTGAAGACTTGCACGTGTAACACTCTCCATGAGCTCATTAACTCACCATCAGAAGGATGGGCATAGCGAAAGACTCAATCGATGCTTGGAAATTGTTCTTTGTGCCACCGTTTTAGAGTGGAATACTTTTTGATTTTCATGGGAGCGAGTCTAAAAAACCTTGATGCTTTCTCGAGAGAGATGAGATATTTGAACAACTTTTTCTTTGATCTTCTAGTCATTTTTAAGGTGTTTTAAAAAGTGATGTACCTATGTGAGATGTCATTATGCACGAATTCAACATGTATAAAATATTGTTTTTTTCATTTTTCAAGAGGTATTAACAATCTCCCATTTTGGAGTGATTAAAACTTGTGGATCCGAGTTTATATTTTTGTTGTTTGTGGGGACAACTTTTCTTGAAAATGAGATCGAGACACATGGCATTTTACATGGAAAACCCAATAAAAGAGGGAAAAAACTACGGTGGTGAGAGAATAAGTTCTCGTTAGATGCACTATAAACAAATCATATTACAAAAGGATTTAACAATCTAAACGAAAGCTAGATTGCTAAACTAATTTATGGAATTAAAGACCATAAAAAATCAAATAAAACGTTCCAAGAAAGATCACGCAATAGAGTCTATATCAAATATCCAAAAAGATATCTCTCCAAAAGATAAAAAATATCATTTCTTCTTTTTGTTTTCTCATATATATATACTTCTATAGGGATTGGATCGTAGTTCGCATCCTGCCCCAATTATAGTATCTAATCATCCTTAAATACACTAATGTCGGTAACATTAGCCATGATTTGCGCATTATGCCAAAATGGACTGTCCACCTCCTTAAGACTCGTGCACATAAATGATTCTCATTAGGCCCAATCCAGTCTGTCATCAGAATCGCTTTTACTTGGGAGTTTTATGCTGACTGGTTTTTTTGGGCCGTGCCGCATCTTGGGCATGGTCGGTTTACCATAACTCATGCATACTCGATCTGGATATCATGCTCACTAGCCCCATAGATGTCAACAACCTTAAGAAGGGTGACTAGAATCCAACCATTGTGATATGGATCATCTACAAACTTTTTAGGAAAATTTCCACATTAGACTTTCCTACTACTATGAAATGCACGGGTTTGGTATTTCAATTGATTACAAGCCCAACATCCTATGTCTCACATAGTTGGATAGTGTTTAGGCTTCAGAGGTTAGCGCATCTCGAGGTTACATCGATGATGATTATTGTATGACGTATCCCTCAACCTTCACGCATCTCTAGGCTCCAGACCAATCTTTTGCATTTCGTTTTGATGTTTTGACTATCGAACAACTTGTTAGGGGTTTTCCCCAAGACTTTATTTTGTGCTGCTCCTGACCGCTTGGTATGTTGTGTTCTTAAGTTTTTACTTTCATCTTCTGAGATGTTTTAGTAAGTTGTCTGGCACCGACAATGGGGTGCAGCGCTGGCGCAATGGGGTCACACTACATATAAGATGACATGGTTGCCCTACGAGCCAATTCATTTTCAAGTACCAATGTTTGATTTTTAAAAGTTGTTCACATTTCCTATGCTTTTTCACTCTTCATCCTTCAAAGCTCAACTTTACTCATAAATTTCATTCCATGACTACTCGCAAAGCTTGTTATCATTCATATTCTTACATTGACGTTGAAAAAATATGTCTAAAAGTTTCTATCCCTGATCATATCTCATTGTGAAAGGCAAATAGGATTTTCCTCATTGGCTCCCTCAAGAAATGCATAATTCTCCTTTTCTATTCGTGTTAGTTCACTAAGCATTTCGTCGGCCAATTCAAGTTCTTTTTCCTAGCAGCAATTTGAATATAATTGCTTTCATTTTTTACCTTTCCGAGACATATTACTCACTCTAAATGTTTTTTGCACTTTTCAAAATGGGGTCTCAAAAGGGGAAATGGTTGTTAGGAGACATGAGGTTCTTTGATTTTACTACCCGCTCTACATACTACTCCCTCATGGACAAAGAAGACTCTACAAAATTGAGAGGCTTGCTTAATTGAGATCGGGGTTACTCAGGGGGAAGATATGGGAACCCGTTATACAAGACCCATCATTGGCAAAGTTGAGAGGTCCCGCTTAGACCCTTCGTCGTGGGACATGGATGAGGTGTTAACTCTCTTCACTCAAAAGATCAACGTTTAAATCAATGTTTTCATACAGGTCGATACGTCAATTACTGGGCCTAACTTATATTTTTTTTTATACCACCCCGTACCTGGTATTCGATTCGGTTTTTGGTTTTTTTCGAGTTCGACCCAAAAAATCAATTAAATATTATTTTCTAAAAAAATAAAATATAATTTGATATCGATCGGTATACCGATCGTACCGCTCATATTGGTCCGGATCGGTACAAAATTCTATATCGATAAGAAAACAATGGTTTAAATACATCGATATACTAAGGGAAAGCAGCGTAGAAAGAGTCGCGTTATCAGGTCAGTCTGCCACACTTCCTTGGCTCCACAGCATGCAATCAACCACATTCTCTTTGGGAGGAAATGAACTAATACTTTTCATTCAATTAAAGTAATGTCTCTTCTGATCCTTCTTTTTCGGCTTCAGGTGCCATTAAAGAAGTATCAAACTCCAAACTTTAGAGAATGTATGACTATGCATCTACCCCCAGAGAGAGAGCGAGCCCAACATCCACTGTAGTAAATCCATTACTAACGAGGAGTATCACATTCCATAACCAATCCTATCCAGACAAGGGTTATTGAAGCCTAAAACCTCGTCGTGGATGCAAGGTGACTTAACTTATGCTTCAAAATAACATGACAATAACTTAAGGAAGCAGCTTAATAAGCATGCATAAGTCGCCAAAAATGGAGTCTCGGGTAAACTTCCATGTTCAGTAGCCAAAACAAAAATTAATGAAACATAATTTAATGCCAAAACTGGTCAATTACTCCTAGACTCTGGGACCAACCGACGACCACCTCTCTTCTCTGCGCAAGGTCACTACTCACCTACAAAACTTGTAAAATCGGTCCAAATCTAATAAAAAAAACTTCTTATAAAACTTTTTAAGTAACGTAGGAAAATCATTTAAAACTCGTGCTTGAGTCTTAATCTTTACTCATGTGTCATTTACTCTCTTTCTTGCAGACTCTATTTTACATACCCGATGACATGTCTCATCAAAGACCACTTATTACCTTTTGGTTAGGTCTAAACAAGCCATTAGTGTCTCCTAGACCAAGGGCATGAAACGAGAACTACCTCGTCGAACCCGAGTCGGTTCCGCCTTAATTATCGTAACATTACTTACTTAAATCTTAGAGCATGCCTTGTCTTTTGGCTTACGTGTGCTAGCACGGTGTCGGATTGGTGCGTCCAGCTTCCCCGAGTCTAAATAAGACTTATAAAAATTTTGGGGTAAAACATAACCCCAAAACAATTCTTTATATCAGTTCATTTCGTAAAACAAACATTCTATTATTTTACTGTTCATCCCGCTTACCTTGGTGTGTTTTCGTGAATTCTCCTATGTTCCTTACAATCGTTAAGGTTATTAGTCCAGTTCTTATCATATGTAACTAAATTATACAATCCTTTTGTTAACGTGGAGCATGTGCTAATTTTGGTGTTTTCTACTATCGTTTTTCTCTGTATTCATGAGGTTATCATGGGAGTCGGATGGTTTTGGATACAACGTAGCGAGTAGCCCCTTATCGCATAGTTTTTCTCCATATTGGTGAGAATGTTACGGATTTCGTTTGGATGTGCTCGTTTATGAAACATTACATGCCTTATGTGTGAAAATTCATCATTTCACCATTCTAACTCATGTTTATTAACATATATGCCATATTGCAACTAAGTCATTCTTCTTATGTCCATTTTCATTTTCACCCACATTTCAACCTTGTTAGCCCTTTTCACTAATATTTTATTCACGTAGCGTTGATAGGTTGCCCCAACGTTCATTAGCCCAAATGGCATGACCACATAATAGTAGACATCGTCCTCCATCAAGAAGATCGACTTCTTCTGATCCTCCTTAGCCAACAAGATATGATGGTGCTCGTAGTATGCATCCATGATACTCGTAAAGGTGCTCCCAGAAAATTCGTCCAAAAGTCAGTTAATATGAGGGAGCGAGAACAAGTCTAATTCGTAGGATTTGTTAACATCTTTGAAGTCAACGTAGACCCTACACTTTCCTCAAAACTTGGGGTTCACTACCGTGTTTGTCACACATTCAATATATTGTACCTCAGTGATGAACGGGCCTGCAACATCTTATTCACTTATCCCCAAATTATTTCTATTTCCAGGAGAGAACTGCCTTCTCTTCTGACAAATGGGTTGGGCATATGGTCCCGTATTCATTTGGTGCTCACTAATCGGTTAATCTTATTCAGGGACATCATCCAGAGCCCAAGCAAAAATGTCAACGTAGTCCTTTAATAACCCAATAAGTTGCTTCTCCATATGAGGGGACATCTCCAACTCAATTCAGATGGTTTTATCTAGCTCACCAACCACATAGTGAAGAGGTTCCTCCAAAAGATCTAGGCTCATCTTCATAACATAGGCTAGGGTGCTAAGATAGCAATGTAGTTGCATTATGGTCCTAATGATGAAATCTTGGAGATGGAATCACCTCAAACATGCTAAGTCTGGTTCGCCCCATGATGACATTATATTCAAAATCGATGTCAACCACCACAAATTCCGAGGTCTCCATCTAGTCCCAACGTCTTTATCCTATAATCATGGGAAAAATCGTTTTTCCACATGTGATTATACTCATTTGTTCAAAAGCTCATATAGTGGTGTTGATCCTTACCAGATTCGGTCCAATGGCGCCCAAGCACTCTACAACCTCCTACTTCATCAAGTTACAACAAGCTTCAATGTCCACCAATACGTGATGCCCCACCAAATAAACAGCTCTTCACTTCACTCTATGGCCCTTGGAGAATTTATGCTCCAAAGGTGGTGGATGTGGTGGGAGACCCTCGTTCTCCATGTACCTCTACTCAATATGTGGTGCTCTACCATACCTGTTACGGAAGCGTCTCTTTTTTCTTTGCCCTCAGTCCTCCTGACCGTTATGGCCTTGTAGTTGATATTGAGGGGGAGATCTTTGTTCTCCGCATCGATCATAATAAGAGACACCCTGTTAAGATTAATTAAGATTCGTGGAACCGGGTTTTAGATTTTTTTTCTCGTGTAAACAATTTGGCAGGAATATGAGATAGTGGTACATTGTATTTTACGCGGAAAACCCCGTAATAGAGGAAAAGAAACCATAGTGATGAGAGAACGATAGATGCACTATGACAAATCAGGTTACAAATGGATTTAGCAATATAAACGAATGCTAGATTGATGAACTATTTTCATGAATCAAAGACCATAAAGAATCATGTAAAAATGTCCAAAAAAGATCACACACAAAAGTCTATATCATATAGCCAAAAAGTGATCTCTTCACAATATCAAAAAAATATCATTTCTTCATCTAGCTTTCTCGTGGACAAAGACTTCTTTGGGTGTTGAATCGTATTTCCCGTATCTGGTCCTAATGGTACCAATATGTGGCATTGTGCTTTCTCTTTCGTATATGTACCATCTATGCGTATTATAGGTCGAAATTATCTCTCTATCCATCCTGACAATCCTACAAACAAAGGAAAATGATATAAATTATACGTATAGGTTTGAGTCACTTGTTGATGCATCATGGAATAGGTTTCATCTTATGTTTTGATTGGGTAGTGTTAGAGAATAGTATAAACTATATTTGGGAGTCTATTAGACCAAATATTATTTCAATACCTATATTGATTTTTTTCATATTTATTTAACTTGATGTATTTGGCAATGAATTTATACTAGAAAAATATAGAATGGGGGGTGTCACAATATTAGATCGTAACACTGAATAGAACAAGGAGAAAGATAGAAATGAGAGGGAAAATAGACTGAAGAATGAGGGGGTAGATGAGGTGCTGAGAGGTAGTGGTGAAGGGGGAGAGGGAGGAGCAGGAAGAGAGAATGGAGAGTAATCTCAGTAGAGAGATAAACAAGAAATTAATATTTTGATTGGATAATTAGATCGTAATACAACTCGAATTATATAACTGTATTTATCGGGATAGATTAATACAACAATACAACTTAATCAAACCCCAAGAACTCTACAAAACCTAGATTCTGGGTCATGACATTATCCGGTCCTAAAAAAAGATCGTTGACCCCAACGACTATTCTATCTAAAAGATAACTAAACATAGGTTTAAATACAGCTGAGCAGGTCTTGTTGTATGAACTATGAAGCAGGGAACCAATTATCATTTTGTTTTTATCTATGCACTTCTTCAACACACCTAAACCAAACATCATTTCTTCCCCTGCTTTGAAAATACAACCATAGCCAAAATACCATTAACAAACAACAAGCAACGAAAAAATAAAATAGTGACCAAAGTTCTAAAATCTTAGGTCAAATACATAAAACAAAATAGTAACTAAATAATACTAGATCTGGGATCTTTGGACCATGAAAACAAAAATGAAGTTGTTTCACTCGTAGTCGAACGTCAAATTTAAACCCGTAGTAGATTTCGGTTTGGACCCTGGAGCTTCGTAGCGGAAAGAAGGTTCGAATCTTAAGTTTAGAAAAATCCAGGTTGTATTACGATCGAAGTCAGGTTTTTCTAAGACGGGTAAACCTAAATCGGGGTTTTTAAACCTAAGATTCGAAGCTTCTTTCTGCTGCGAAGCTCCCAGGTCCAAACTGAAATCTACTACGAGTTTAATTTTGACGTTTGACTATGAGTGAAAAAACTTCATTTTCGTTTTCATAATCCGAAGATCTCAGATCTAGTATTTTGTTACTGTTTTGTTGTGAGTATTTGACCTAAGACTTTAGAACTTTGGTCACTATTTTATTTTTTCGTTGCTTGTTATTTGTTAATGGTAGTTTGGCTATGGTTATATTTTCAAAGAAGTGGAAGAAATGATGTTTGGTTTCGGTGTGTTGAAGAAGAGCAAAGATAAAAACAAAAGGATGATTGGTTCCCTGCTTCATAGTTCATACAACAACACCTGCTCAGGTGTATTTGAACCTATATTTTACTTATCTTTTAGATAGAATTATCGTTGGGGTCAATGATTGTTTTTTAGGACCAGATAAGGTCACGACCCAGAATCTCAGTTTTCTAGAGTTCTTGGACTTTGATTAAGTTGTATTGTTTTATGGGCCAAACTCAATAAATAGAGATACATAATCCGGGTTGTATTACGATCTAATTATCCAATTAAAATATCAATTTCTCATTTATCTCTCTACTGAGATTACTCTCCCTTCTCTCTTCCTACTTTTCCCTCTCCCTCTTCACCACTGCCTCTAAACACCTCATTCCCCCTCATTCTTCAGTCTATTTTCCCTCCCATTTATACTTTTCTCCTTCTTCTATTCACCGTTACGATCTAATATCGTGGCAGGGGGGTTAGGTTCATAATTAATTAATTTATTATTATTTAGCAAACTATTAAATGAACGGGAACCCGTGGATATGGTACCTATCATTCGTCGGGTATATACCAGTTTGAGTCACTTGTTGATGCATCCAATAATTAGGTTTCATATTATGCTTTGATTGGAGAGAGTTGGCAAAATAGTATAAACTATAATTGGGAGTATATTAGACCAAATATTTGTTCAATAACCTATATTGATTTTTTCATATTTATTTAACTAGATGTATTGGACAATGTATTTATACTAGAAGAATATACAATGGGGTTTAGGTGCATAATTAATTAATTAATTTTTATTATTTAACAAACTATAAAATGAATGTGACCCGTGGATATGGTACCCATCAATGGTCGGGTACCGGTTTGAGTTACTTGTTAATGTATCATAGAATTAGGTTTCATATTATTTTTTATTGGAGAGGGTTGGCAAAATAGTATAAATTATATTTGGAAGTCTATTGGTTCAATAACCTATATTGATCTTTTCATATTTATTTAACTTGATGTATTGGATAATGTATTTATACTACAAAAATATGCAATAGGGTTTAGTTGCATAATTAATTTTTTATTATTTAACAAACTTTAAAATGAATGGGACTTGTGGATACGGTACCTTCAATCGTCGGGTTCCCGTTTGAGTCACTTGTTGATGCATCATAGAATTAGGTTTCATATTATTTTTGATTGAGGAGAGTTGGCAAAATAGTATAAACTATATTTGAGAGTCTATTAGACCAAATATTGGTTCAATAATCTATATTGATTTTTTTATATTTATTTAACTTGATGTATTGGATAATGTATTTATACTACAAATATACAATGGGGGTTTAGGTGCATAATTAATTAATTAATTACTTTGTTATTATTTAACAAACTATAAAATGAAAGGGAACTATGGATATGATACCAATCAATCTTTGGGTATGTACCAGTTTGAGTCATTTATTGATGCATAAAGGAATAAGGTTCTATATTATATTTTGATCAGGGCGAGTTGGTAATATAATATAAATTTTATTTTGGAGTCTATTAGACCATATATTTGTTCAATAACCTATATGGATTTTAAAAATATTTATTTAACTAGATGTATTGGATAATGTATTTATACAAGAAAAATATACAATGGGTGGTTTAAGTGCATAATTAATTATTTTTTTATTATTTAAAAAACTATAAAATGAACCTGATCCGTGGATTTGGTATTCATCAATCGTCATTTACATACCGGTTTGAGTCACTTCTCAAATACAATTCATTCTTTTAATAAGATTTTTTTAACAATTCATTTATTTTTTGTTGAGTGGGTATAGATCGCTATTGCAATTAAATTAGTTTAATTTTAATTAAATTATATTTTTTATTAATATAATTAAAAATCATTTGTAATTTTAAAAAATAATTATAATTAATAAAATATTAGAGATTTTTTACAAATTTGTTTTAAAAAATAGGCCCAATCAACTTACCCGCCTAATGGTGAACTCAAGAATCAACCAAGGAAGTCATAGCAGTTCATATCGTTCGTACCGATCATCACCGGTACGGACAGTTTTACCGGTATACAATTGGTATACCGGTCGCATACCGGTATATAAATTTTTATATTATTATATTTATATAATTTTAAAACAATAATTTATTTTGGATTTTTACATTTATAACACAATCAAAACTTAATTTAAACCCAAATATTCTCCTAAATATGTCAAATACAATTAAATGAAAATAAAAAAATACTCAAATAAAAAATAGCAATCAACATTAATGAAATAATAATTACCGTATAAATGAGAATAAAAGAATATGTAATATATTCGAGAGTTCCAATCAAATTCATGAATGGAAGTATTTCTCTAACTATTCTTCAAAATCAATCCAAAATCAAACAAAATTGAAGAAATCAAATATTTAGTAAAATTACAATCCCAACAAATAAAATGTAAACAATAATCATATAAAACATATCAAAGTGATTTGAAGAAATAACAAAATAAAAAGTTGAAGCACAATACATATTTTAGAGTTTATATAAATCGGAAATGCGAAATCGGAAAGAAATATTTAATATTAAAATATTTTTAAATTTATTTTATCTTATTAATTGGGCTTTCTTTTAACCAAACACAATAAAAAGCTCAATACCCGATCCAATACCTATATTGGCCGGTATGGTAATGATATATCGGTTTAAACCGGTATTTATAGGTATGATCGGTACTACCATGGGATCAACATAAGAGTAGGCAATTTGGCTAAATAGCCTATTTTTTAAAAGTATTTGGTAAAATATTTATTGAATATTCTAAATTTGTATTTTATTTGCTAAATATCTTATATTTATATTTTTTAATAAAAATAAATCAAATATTTTAAATATTACATATATTTAAATTAAGAATGTATAATAAATTAAAATACAATATATAAGATCTAATTGACTCCCATGATTTGAACAATAAATTTATGTTGTAAAATAAAGTATATTTGTTTAATAAAAATAGTAAGAATTTGCTAAAACAAATTAAATTACGATATGGAAATATTGATAAAATATCATATCGGATACATGTGAAATATCAGGTATCGATCGATATATCCGTCGTTCACCCCGAATCGGAACATATGTTTTCATATCGATCGATATGTGAAAAAAGGGTAGTACCCGATTATAGTGCCGGATGCCGAACGATATATGAAATATTGGGCAATATAGATATTTTGTCCGATAACTCACGGTATCGTGTTATAGGATCGGATCCAAGGTTATTTGGGTATGTCATTAAAATACATTTAAATAATGGGTGGTATCGATATAGGTTGTATAACTAGTATGATCGATATATGGATTGATACTAAATTTAATTTTTATATTAAAAGAAAAAATACTTTTATTCGTAATTTAATGACATACCCAGAAAGACTCGGGTTCTGACCCTATAACACTATACTGGGAGTTATCACACAAAACATCGATACCACTCATTATTTCATGTATCGACCGGTACCCGACACTATAACTGGATACCGTGTTGAATTTCACTTATCAGCCAATATGAAAATATATGTTCCGATTCGAGGTGTATGACTGATATATCAGTCGATACTCGGTATTTAATGTGTCATCTGATATAATATTTTATCAATATTTTAATATAGTAAGTTAATTTATTAGCAAACTCTTTAGATTTTTATTAAATAAATTTAATTTATTTTACAACGTAAATATATTCTTCAAATGGTGAGAGTCAATTCAATCTTAATATATTGTATTTTACTTTATTATCTATTTTTAATTAAAATATATGTAATGTTTAAATTATTTGATCTTATTAAAAAATATAGCAAATAAAATACCAAATAGGCTATTCGTCAAATACTTAGGCCATTATCAACCATGTACGCCCGTAAACTACATTATCTTATCCACATTAGATTTCTCTCTGTACACATCATCGTTCTTTAATTTTATAAATAATTTTACTCTCATCCCTACAACAATGTCTGAACACTTATAATTTTTGAATTATATTTTTTTACACATCAAATACATTATAATCATAATATTATCGATAAATATAAATATATTATAAATATTTATATTTTATAATTATTTTAAAATTAATTTTTAAATATTTTTTTAATAAAAACATAGGAAAGAGTGTGTCATGGCTAGGACACTCTCTTTCCTCCATCTGCCCAAAAAGATGCCGCCACGTTGGTCGCCCCGTCAACAATAAGGATGGTCTTAAAGAAACAGATTGATGTTGTTTGGAACTGCGGTTCACCGACCGGTGCGGTGAACGTGCCGCAGTTTTTTTCATTTTAACCAAACATGCTTAACAAGTACGTTCGTTTCACCGCTGAAAACTGCGGTGATGTGACAGTACGTTTGAAGCAGTGGTAGGTAGAACGCAATTATTTAATAACCATTATATCATTCCTTTAAAATTAGAGTTTATAATTAATTTTTATCAAAATTAATTTAAATTCTTATTAGTATTACTATTATTTTTATTAATATTAATTTTTATTAAAATTAAATTTTTATTACAACTATTTAAAATTCTTGTCTATATTAATTATTATTAATATTAATGTATTTAAGAGCTTTCGAACTTTGTAGAAATGGAACACGATCGGAATATGGAAGTACAAATTCCAGTTGACCCATCACATATAGATGCTGAACTCATACACAATAACTACATGATTCGAATTAGAAATGAAATACGTGATTGTATTGGAGAAGATCGTCGATTTAGATTATTCAATTTTGTCAATGTTTGTTTTTTTGATACTTTTGATCAATAACTTATTATATTATAACAATTTCTTAAATAACGAGTTTATCATAATCAATATAAATATAATTTGTAAGTAATGCACTTTAATTAAAAATAAGGATAAAATAGTCATTTTATGAAATCACGATCACTGCACTGCTGTTTCAAAACAGTTTTTTAAAATCGCGATCATTTCACCTCACAACACAGTACAGTCATCTCACATCACCGCTATTTGTCAAATGTTGTTCCAAACGTACCCATTATTTAACAAATACTTCTTAAAAATTATGTTATTTAACCAAATTGCCCACCGTACACCTCACACAAAGGGGTCTAGTTTTAAAACATTGTGGAGAGGAGCATCCAACGAATTACAATAATAATTATGTCATTAGTATATAATTAATATTTTCACATTTTTTAAGAATTCTAATGTGTTAATATTATTCAAAAATTAAAGCACTAATTATACTCCTGAGTTTTCAGAAAATAATTATGTATTTTCTAATCTTCTTTTCATAAACGCACTAGTGGTTATTTATAATTCTCATCTTATTCTCTTTTTTATTAATAGATTTATATTAAGGTTAAAAGTGATTACATCCTAAATTGTCCGAAATGTGAGAACGTGTAAATGTGAGTTAATTGGACACTAAGAACAGGTACAAGTAAATGGATCAACCCCAAAATTTGACACGGCCAAATAAGAGTATTTCTTGTTAGACACGATCCGACTTAAGAGGGATGAGTCTGATCCGCTATGTGATCCATCCCAAGAGCACTAGACAAAGAATGGAGAATCTTCTAAAAATTGGAGCGTCTCCGCTACCGATCGGATGAGGGCTATAGAGTGTAAATGGTTGGATGCTTGCAAACTCGAGACGAGTTTGACAAAGTCAACAGGATATATGGGTATTAAGGAAGTCGACCACAATTATAGTAGTTATTTTTATTAATAAAAAATATTTTGAAATATAAAAAGTGAAAAAGGTTTTACGTATAACACATTTAATGTCTTCTATTTCATTAAAATGGTTTTACCCAGCTTAGATTATATCAAATCCAAAGTAGTGTTGTCATAGTTTTTCCACAAAAATATAAATCTCTAAGATAATTCTCACAGTTATCTTATAGTATATTGTGATCCCAGTACCATAACTTTGAAAAGTTGAACCACATGTTAATTGAGTTGAACAAACACATGTTGGCATACTTTGTCAACTCGGATGCTACAATTGGTTTGGGGCCCGATCCACATTCGGTCATCGGGGGTCTCTAGGATCGATCAATACTCTTGCAGGAAGTCTCAAGATGACCTATCGACGGAATGTCGATCTGGGTTATATAGGCTGTGTTACAAAGTATGTTGTATACATGACATGGTGTTTTGGTATAAATCTTGACGAAGAGCAAATGAAATGTCGATGATGTGGACCAAACGTTAGTCGAGCACAACAACAACAAGAAGCCATCCGCTATTGAACGTGCAAACGGAAAATCAGGAGCACGGTCTGATGTGCCGAAAGTGGGAAACATGGGAATGAATATCATCTATAAATACAAGTTGATTTTGTCAAAATTAAGTGTGAGTGAAGTGAGCGAAATTCAAGAACACGAGTCTTTTTTAATGTTGAATTTCGTTATTCATTTGATAGTGAAGTGATCGAATTTGGTCCGTGGTTTTCTCCCAATACTTGAGTTCCATGTAAAATTTGTGTGTCATTTTCTCATTCCACAATTGTCTTATTTAAAATCATCTGAAAATATAATCGCAAAGTGATTCAATGACAACAAATTGTATCATAATTCCCATAATTTTGGCATGTGTTGTCGAAATGAGAATGAAAAACTCATGAAGAACAAATAATTAATTATTAATGGAAAATTGGAGAAATGAGTAATGTGAGTCTGCACCATTGCACTTGACTAAATAAGTTTGGTTCTATAAATATAAATGATTTTTTCAGTTCGTTATAATAACCACAATTCAATCGATCATTCATTCTAAAATTAATTGAGACTAAACATACTTAACTTTACAAATCTCAGGAATCTAAACTATTATTGTTAGTAAAAATAAATTGAATAATTATTTACAAATCAAAAGTGGCCAATTTTGTCATGTTGCATGTGATGTAAGTTGATGATATCAGTTATTAGGCAATGGTCCTCAACAAATAATTAATTTTATCTGTAAGTTTTTGGGACCATTTTTGTTAAGCCATGATATTGTCACCTTGGAATATAATCAAAATTTTAAAATTATCTTACCAAAATTTTCTGTGAAAAATGTATATGATTATTTGGGTCCCACATTACAATTGTACATAAACTATTAAAATTGAAAAGGGTGATTTAATCCTGTGTCTTTAAATCGCGTTTGAACCATTCAGTTAAACCGATTCAACCGTGAACAACTTATTTCACGGATTGGTTCAAATTAAACTACTTTAGTTTTACATTTTTATATTTTTGAACTGATACGATAATTTAATCTTATCATATTTTTTTAATATCTTTACTTTATTAATCTTATCATATTTAATCTTAATTTTCTTTGTGATTATTAAAATTTTATAATTTACATATTGTAATATATAAAAGAATTTCAATTATTTCTTACAAAATTTTTATGAATTTGTTTCATCTTTCATATATTATGAAATTCTATTTTTATATTTACTTTATAACACAATATTTATTGACTTATGAAAATTATTATATAATTAAATCTTTTTTAAGTTTTTTCTATTCAAACCGGTTCGAATTAAGGTTTGAAGCGATTTTTAGTGAACCATACATTTTCCGTTCAATAAAAATCACTAGTTTAAAAACATAGGTTTAATCACTCATGAATTTGACAAACTTTGCATTTATAGTATTCACTTTTTTATTTTGTACTATTTACCCTAAAATTTATATAATCAAGTAAAATTGATATCAAAAGTTTGCAATTAATTCCCAGGTTTTGAATGTGTTAAAAATATATTCATAGTTTGGACATAATGAGCTTGTTTGATATAGCTTTTTAAAATTGCGGTATGGTGAGGTGCGGTGAGGTGTGGTAAGGTGTGATGAGATATGATCGTGAATTTTTAAATATGTTTGGTAAAATTGTGATATTATGATCGCGATTTACGTAAAAATACTAATATACCCTTATATATATAAAATAGTAAATATAATTATATTATAATTAATAGAATTAAGGGTAAATTAGTCTTTTCCAAAATCACGATGAGGCGGCCACAGCTGGTTTTAACAGCTGTGATGATTTCGTGATTTTTTAACGATTATCACATCGCAATTAAGCTTGTGTTTTGTGTAACATAAGAAAATCACAATCTGAACATCGCACCGCACCTCACCGCAGTTTTAATTTGAGTACCAAACAAACTCAATATAAAAACTGACCCCGAACTTTGTTAATTTGATAAAATTGGTTCCTTTAATTTTTTGTTATGTTAACTTACGACGTAAATATCTTATCTCTTAATATTCTTTGCCCCGTTCATTTGTGAAGTTTGAAGGACACAAAACTCGACACATACACGTCATAGACTAATTTTTTATTTGAAATGATAAGGATTAATTCTGTCAATTTTTTTGGGAATTACAACTATCAAAATTGAAAAGCTTTGAAGACTAATTTTGTCATAAGAATTAAATATTGAGAATATATTTTACGAAACATAGAAAAATATGAGAACCAATTTTTCATATACAAAACTTTAAGAATCATAATTACCATAATGTCAAAAAACTGCAATGACCATTTTTGTGTGTCACTAATAGTTTTAGTTCATAATGGTAGAGCAAGTTTGACAAAAAAGATGAATAAGAAAAATCAAAACTGCAAAGAAACAAATATACTTTGTNTTTAATTAGATGTATTGGATAATGTATTTATACAAGAAAAATATACAATGGGTGGTTTAAGTGCATAATTAATTATTTTTTTATTATTTAAAAAACTATAAAATGAACGTGATCCGTGGATTTGGTATTCATCAATCGTCATTTACATACCGGTTTGAGTCACTTCTCAAATACAATTCGTTCTTTTAATAAGATTTTTTAACAATTCATTTATTTTTTGTTGAATGGGTATAGATCGCTATTGCAATTAAATTAGTTTAATTTTAATTAAATTTTATTTTTTATTAATATAATTAAAAATCATTTGTAATTTTAAAAACTAATTATAATTAATAAAATATTAGAAATTTTTTACAAATTTGTTTTAAAAAACAGGCCCAATCAACTTACCCGCCAAATGGTGAACTCAAGGATCAACCAAGAAAGTCATACTTGTACGGACGGTTTTACCGATATACAGGTCGCATAATATGGATACCGGTATTCAATAACATGAGTCTTTTTTAATGTTGAATTTCATTATTCATTCGATAGTGAAGTGATCGAATTTGGTCCGTGGTTTTCTCCTGGTACTTGGGTTCTATGTAAAATTTGTATGTCATTTTCTCATTCCACATTTGATCTTATTTAAAATCATCAGAAAATAGAATCGCAAAGTGATTCAATGACAACAAATTGTATCATAATCCCATAATTTTGGCATGTGTTGTCGAAATGAGAATGAAAAACTCATGAAGAACAAATAATTAATTATTAATGGAAAATTGGAGAAATGAGTAATGTGAGTCTGCACCATTGCACTTGACTAAATAAGTTTGGTTCTATAAATATAAATGATTTTTTCAGTTCGTTATAATAACCACAATTCAATCGATCATTCATTCTAAAATTAATTGAGACTAAACATACTTAACTTTACAAATCTCAGGAATCTAAACTATTATTGTTAGTAAAAATAAATTGAATAATTATTTACTAATCAAAAGTGGCCAATTTTGTCATGTTGCATGTGATGTGAGTTGTATGATATTAGTTATTAGGCAATGGTCCTCAACAAATAATTAATTTTATCTGTAAGTTTTTGGGACCATTTTTGTTAAACCATGATATTGTCACCTTGGAATATAATCAAAATTTAATATTATCTTACCAAAATTTTATGTGAAAAATGTATATGATTATTTGGATCCCGCATTACAATTGCGCATAAACTATTAAAATTGAAAAGGGTGATTTAATCATGTGTCTTTAAATCGCGTTTGAACCATTCGATTAAACCGATTCGACCGTGAACAACTTATTTCACGGATTGGTTCAAATTAAACTACTTTAGTTTTACATTTTTATATTTTTGAACTGATACGATAATTTAATCTTATCATATTTTTTTAATGTCTTTACTTTAATCTTAATTTTCTTTGTGATTATTAAAATTTTATAATTTACATATTGTAATATATAAAAGAATTTCAATTATTTCTTACATAATTTTTATGAATTTGTTTCATCTTTCATATATTATGAAATTCTATTTTTATATTTACTTTATAACACAATATTTATTGACTTATGAAAATTATAATATAATTAAATCTTTTTTAAGTTTTTTCTATTCAAGCTGATTCGAATTAATGTTTGAAGCGATTTTTAGTGAACCATACATTTTCCGTTCAATAAAAATCACTAGTTTAAAAACATACGTTTAATCACTCATGAATTTGACAAACTTTGCATTTATAGTATTCACTTTTTTATTTTGTACTATTTACCCTAAAATTTATATAATCAAGTAAAATTGATATCAAAAGTTTGCAATTAATTCCCAGGTTTTGAATGTGTTAAAAATATATTCATAGTTTGGATATAATGAGCTTGTTTGATATATCTTTTTAAAATTGCGGTGTGGTGAGGTGCGGTGAAGTGTGGTAAGGTGTGGTGAGATATGATCGTGAATTTTTAAATATGTTTGGTAAAATTGTGATATTATGATCGCGATTTACGTAAAAATACTAATATACCCTTATATATATAAAATAGTAAATATAATTATATTATAAATAATAGAATTAAGGGTAAATTAGTCTTTTCCAAGTCACAGCTGGTTTTAACAGCTGTGATGATATCGTGATTTTTTAACGATTATCACTTCGCAATTAAGCTTGTGTTTTGTGTAACATAAGAAAATCACGATCTGGACATCGCACCGCACCTCACCGCAGTTTTAATTTGAGTACCAAACAAACCCAATATAAAAACTGACCCCGAACTTTGTTAATTTGATAAAATTGGTTCCTTTAATTTTTTGTTATGTTAACTTACGACGTAAATATCTTATCTCTTAATATTCTTTGCCCCGTTCATTTGTGAAGTTTGAAGGACACAAAACTCGGCACATACACGTCATAGACTAATTTTTTATTTGAAATGATAGGGATTAATTCTGTCAATTTTTTTGGGAATTACAATTATCAAAATTGAAAAGCTTTGAAGATTAATTTTGTCATAAGAATTAAATATTGAGAATATATTTTACGAAACATAGAAAAATATGAGAACCAATTTTTCATATACAAAACTTTAAGAATCATAATTACCATAATGTCAAAAAACTGCAATGACCATTTTTGTGTGTCACTAATAGTTTTAGTTCATAATGGTAGAGCAAGTTTGACAAAAAAGATGAATAAGAAAAATCAAAACTGCAAAGAAACAAATATACTTTGTGAAAAAAAAATTAAAATAAATCTTTATAATGTTTAATTAAACACTAACAAAAAATATTCCACTTAAAAACCATTTAACCTAAGTTAAAATAGATTTGTTACCTGTTTATTCTAAAAACTACATTTGACCTAATTCATTCTGAATCAACAAAGTATTCATATACACTGTAAAATTGTGTTGAAATGATATAATACATATACTAAATAGTAATAATTATTTTTGTAAAGAAGTGGTTAGGCATTAATATTACTTATGAATATAGCTAAAAAATAATATACACCTGTATACTCATAAATGAAAATGATGATTAAACATTGAAAATCCATAGTAAAGAGAATGAAGGGTAAAAAATTCAGAAGTTGGGACTGCTACTATAATCAATAATGGGAAAGTGGGGGGGGGGGACTAGGCTCCCCATCTATGTATAAAAGTGGTCTTGTTTCTGTTCGATTAAATGCCTCTTCAGTTTTACTTTTTTCACACCCCTTGAAATAGTGAAGAAATCATTTGCTTTCTCTACTTTAAAAGCAAATTTCTATCTTTAGTAAAATCCCTGTACCATTCACACTTATCTTTACATTTTGAAGGTTTTAATACCTGAAGATCATCTTTGTTTCTCTGTGTGTTCTGATCATCACTGCCATGGCTGCTTCTGCTTCTGCTTCTGCTGCACCTTTGTTTGCTTGGCCATGGGAGATTTTGGGGAACTACAAGGTATAAAAACAAGTTAATGAAAGTATTCAAATCTTGTTCATTTTTCTCAGTAATGGGATTTTGCTTACTTGGATCAGATCGCTCTGTATGGTATATTAATGGCGAAAGCTATGTATTCAGCATGGGAAGAAGAAGCAGGAATGAAGGATACCTGGAGTCTTCATATCTTCATTCTTTGTATGCTTAGGCTTTTTATGCATCAATGTTGGAGTTCTTACAGCAACATGCTTTTTCTTACACGTAATCGTCTCATTGTAAAGAAAGGTGTTGATTTCAGACAAATTGACAAAGAATGGCACTGGTTAGAAACACTGAGAGATTCATGTATAATGGTTACCTTTTGTCTGATTTTGAGCTATTTCAGGGATAATTTCATACTTCTACAAGGTGTAGTTGCTTCTGTGATGATTCAGAGGTTTAATACTTCAGATTCAGTCCCCCTGTGGAACAATTATGGAGTTTTAGCAGCAATAATTATTCATGCAGCAATTTCAGAGCCACTGTTCTACACTATACATAAGTTATTCCATGGGAATTACCTTTTTACTCGGTACCATTTTCAGCATCATGATTCACCTGTCCCACAGGCATACACAGGTAACTAGCAGCCAGCTAGCCACTCAATTCATTGACAAATAGTAAATGCTAACATGAGTTGAGTTTTCAGCTGGGCATGGGTCATTTTTGGAGCACCTCGGATTAACGGTTGTGATTGGAGCACCGGTAGTCGGTTCTTTCTGGATTGGTTGTGGATCAATAGCCTTGGTTTATTGCTATGTCTTGGCCTTTGATTTCCTTAGATGTTTAGGTCATTCCAATGTTGAAATCATCCCACATCAAATATTTGAGACTATCCCTTTTCTTAAGTATATAATCTACACTCCCACGTAAGTATTTCGTGTCGTAATCTCGGCTAATGATCTGCATTTATCAATGTATTCATTCAGCTTATTTGGTTTTGCAGTTATCATAGTCTTCATCATGAAGAAGAGCATACAAATTACTGCCTTTTTATGCCAATCTTTGATGCACTAGGAAGCACACTAAACAAAAGGTCATGGGATCTGCACAGAGAAAACAGCTTAAGTTCAGGTACTTGTATTAAAATTTATCAGATTAGTAGAATATGTTATGTAACTCGATAAATGGTACAGGGAAGAACGGAAAAGCACCCGATTTCGTGTTTCTAGCTCATGTAGTGGATCTTTCATCTGCTTTACATGCTCCTTTCTTGATTCGTTCCATTGCTTCACTCCCATACTGCACAAGAATTCACTTGATCCCTCTTTTGCCTGTCTCATTTTTCTCAATGCTGATTATGTGGGCAAAGTCAAAGACATTCTTAGCTTCTTTTTACAACCTTAGGAATCATCTCCATCAGACATGGGTCGTTCCTCGTTTTGGCTTTCAGGTTTGTCGAAATAATCTGCATTTTAAGATGCAAAATTTGAAAGTTAACTAATTAGTGTATGGATATGCAGTACTTCTTACCGTTTGCTGCTGAGGGAATTAACAAGCATATCGAGGAGGCAATTCTTCGAGCTGATAGACTTGGTGTTAAAGTTATTAGCTTGGCTGCATTGAACAAGGTAACTCTTTCTTTAACTATGATGAAATTATAGAGTTTGAATCGAAATTATGATAGAAGTGTGCATATATAGATTTTTTTCGTTGTGATAATCCACTTATGCGTTATATCTATGCACATTCCCATAAAAATTTCGATCAGATTCTATAATTCTAACATACTATCGAAGATTGTTCGGTCAAAATCTTGATTAAAAAATATAGGTTTTACATTGTAATCTCATTCACTTATACGTTATATATGTACATACCCCATCAGAATTTCGATCATATTCTATAATTTTAATATGATATCGAAGCTGGTTCGATCAAAATCATGATTAAAAAGTACCAGGAAAGTCTGAGTTATCAAACATTTGGACTTGAGAATTTGGGATGAAATTTGGATTGATTTATAAGAGGAAAGATGTGTCTAATTAAATGACTTGTTTAAGTCTTTTACTGTGTAGTCTACTCCCCTGATATGTTATATCCGTACACAATTCTGTCACAATTTCGACCAGTTCCATAATTCCAAGACTAACTAATAATCTTGAATTGTTGACGAAAGAATGAAGCTCTAAACGAAGGAGGGGTATTGTTCGTGAACAAACACCAGAACCTGAAAGTCCGAGTGGTACACGGCAACACATTAACGGCAGCTGTGATGCTCAATGAAATTCCTGCTAATGTTACAGAAGTGTTTTTAACAGGAGCAACTTCAAAACTTGGTCGAGCCATTGCTCTGTACCTTTGTGCAAAAGGAGTACGAGTTCTGGTACGCATGAAAACTCAAAACATAAGTAGAAAGAGAGATTGACTTGCTTAGTATTATTGCAATGCAGATGCTAACCTCATCAGCAGAAAGATTCACGAATATTCAGAAAGAAGCACGGGCTGATCAACAGAGGCTTCTAGTTCAAGTGACAAAGTATCAAGCTGCACAAAACTGCAAGGTGAATAACAACATACAAATAGTTCATTTACAATAGATTCTATGAAGTTTGTATCGTGTACCTTTAGACATGGATAGTGGGAAAATGGATAACTCCAAAGGAGCAGAGTTTCGCCCCTGTAGGAGCTCACTTCCATCAGTTTGTGGTTCCACCAATATTCCAATCCAGAAGGGACTGCACCTACGGAGATCTTGCAGCGATGAGATTGCCAGAGGATGTTCAAGGGCTAGGATGCTGCGAAGTAATTCAAAACCTTCAACTTGTGATCTAACTTTTTTTCAAGTTTTCATCAATGGTGTGGTTTTTGCAGTACACAATGGAACGAGGAGTTGTTCATGCGTGCCATGCCGGTGGAGCTGTTCATTCACTTGAAGGATGGACTCATCATGAGGTCGGGGCAATAGATGTTAAACGGATCGATGTTGTCTGGGATGCTGCACTGAAACAAGGATTCAAGCCCGTCTCTGGAGGCACAATGGATAGATAAAACTCTTATATTGGACATGTTCATTGCCTTGTTTTTTCAATGCTTTTTTGTCTTAAAATCATGTCTTCTCCCGGCTCAAATTTTGAGATCAAAATGAAGGCACACAATCGTCTCAAAATGTCTAACTGCCTCATATTTGCTAGCTTTTACATACATGCCCATCTCTCTGAACAATATCACAGTAACAAAAAACAGAAACAGCAAACCAAGATATTATAACTCTACCTTTTCAGCTCTACGTACTTTCCTCTCTGCAAGTGGCTCTAATGAATCTTCACCTGAAATCCTTGAATTACAAATAACCATAAACAATTGCAAGGGGAGCGCGAGAGGTTTAGTTTCGGCAGGACAAATAAAAGAAGAGAAACCCTACGAGATTGCAACAGAAACTCGTCTCAATCCGAACATCTGTTCATACCGTGGTCGAAATTGAATTTGTCAAATAAACTAAAGGCACCATTTTATCTTTATAATGTGTAAAGTTATTTACTTATTTTATACAACTAAAAGATCTTTTTGGTTAAACGCGACAATTTTTATTTATCAACTAAATTTCAAAAATAAAATTTTGTGTATTCATAAATCAATCCCTAAATTGATACGCAAACCGATCTATCATTGTTGATCGATTTCGGATGATCATTTGATTCATATATATCTTCGAATAAGATTGAAAAAATGGCAATTAGATCGAATATATGATCTATGCACATACTTATTTTAGGATCATAATTACCACAATATTAAAATTTTAAAAATAAAAATACCAAAACTATAAATACTACGAAATCAAATTTGCATATAGTCCAAATTAATAAATTTCCATGTAGGCTTCCTATTGAAAAAGATAATGGAATCGAAAGTGAAAACAATGTTCTGGCGGCTATTGCCCCAACAACTCATATTTAATACAACCCTAAACTCAATGTACGGCACATAAACCGATTGACATTAAATGCACAAGGTAGGAGATTGACATCCTACTGACATTGCACTCAGCATAGGCAATGAAGACGGCACCACATAGGTAATGTTGACGATCGACACTTCCGTTGGATTGAGTTTCAGGCAATGTTTTCATACCTTTCCTCATCAAGGGAAACATAAGAAGATTTGATATTACGAAAAAGAAAATATAATAGTTTCTAGCCTTCTTATAGGAAAATTTTATAGTCCTATCCCCAGTTTTAGGCTGTTTTTATGAAATTCTCGATGTTCTTTTCTTATAGCTCGTTCAACTAGTCGACATTTGTTGAGACGAAGTTCCTCTTAGCTCCCTTATGCGCAAGGCGCTCCAAAGTCATGATTTTCTCCACAATGTCATGTAGACGACAGCCTTTGCAGGCATCAATTAATTGAGTTATAGATAAAAAACACACAATATCTGTTGTAAGCGCAAGTTAAAATATCACCTTGAAGAAATTAGTATGTTAAAGAGAGAATCAAAATCCCAGCGGAGGATAGAAAGTGAATTTTCTATTCAGATATAGGGACGACTAAGACGAAAAAGGGATATGAGCTAGAGATTGCTGATTTTGTGTAACAATCATGATGATTTGGAAAACTTTGAAGAGGAGTTAAACGGATTTCTTTATTTTTTCACCTGAAGTAGTATTGATTTAACAGCTTTTACAGTTGGATTATTGTTTCGTGGCTTAACTGTGTTCAATGCGCTATTAAAATTACAGTATGACAAAGGCCCAATGAAAAATCTGAAGTTTTTTGTCCGATTTTCTACCTATGTTCGAAATTATCAACGAATTAAAAAGAGATGAATCTTTTTGCGATGAATTATGAAATATCGATGAATTACTAGAGAACTCGCATGATTTTTTGTTGGCCGAATATTTCGCGATGAATTATGAACTCAAAAATGGTCCGATAAGGTATCTATAGTAGTGCAGTAGCGGACAAAGAATAAGTGAAAATACTGACGAGTGTCAAAACTTAGAATTTTTAATTTCAAAACAACCGTGTCGAAGATAGGAGTATTCCTAGTAGTATGGTTTTCTTTTCTGGGTGACAGGTGGAGCATTGGAAACAATGCACACAAGGAAATGTTAATGGTTTACGACTCAGAGGTTGAATCTAACTAGGGGATTATTGATATTGCTCGAGAGTATTTTGCAATTTGGATACCCCAAGAACCTTATAGCATGTTTCCCAAGGTATTCTTAATATTTCAGGCCAAATAACGTTAGAGGTATTTTCGTAATTTGGACATTCCCAGATTCGATCATTACATCCATTATGATATTTTTGATATTCTTAGATGATTTCTACATAAAATGACATCGAGGGACCGGGTACCATCTGTTGGGTTAGGCCCAATCTAAGAGGCTAGCCCGAATGATTAAAGACGAACTAATGCGGCCCAAGATCGTCACTTTGGATCATTTGGATCAACTAACCCGAAGATCCATTAAGAAGTCAAGACCGAAGATGGAGTTGGTCGTAACAAGGAATGCATACGGACCGACCTAATGGGTTGGTCCAAACGGTTACAGTCACTCGTTCTAAGCCTCGGGCCTCTCCACGTGTTCCACGCTTCGGGCATTATCACATTTTCCACGCATCGGTCCCAGCCACGTCTTGCAGCGTGCGATAAAGACGTTCAACATAATTGTCAGAGGCGGTTACAGGGCGTGGATCTCAAACGTCATCAGCCCTATAAATACAGAACTTGACGACGGAATTAGCAGGACCTTTTGGATGCGAAGAATAGGCCGTTACTCTGTCGGGATTATTTTTATCGTTTTCTTATCCTTGTCATCTTCATAAGCCTTTGCTCTTCTTTTATTAGAACATTTACTTGATTAGTGAATCGACTGAGAGCAATCACTGCTCTTGGTCAAGTGGTTTTTTCCCCATTTCACGGGGTTTTCCACTATAAATTGATGTGCCGCATTACTGTTTTCAGTTTCTTAATCGTTCTCTCACCAAAAATAAATCAAAACCGAGTTCGTTTCTTAACCAACCGGATGACTGTTGGTACCCCTTAAAAGGAACCATAATAGTTTGGCGCCGTCTGTGGGGACGATTCTCTAATCCCATTTGAGGTTTATACCAGGGATAGGATAATCAAAGGCATGACAACTGGAACTTCGACAAACGACAGTGACGTGCTTCTCGACAGTCTCCTAGTACCAACATTCACTTTACAGGATCTGGAAGCTGTCGTCACGAAGGTGGTACTAGAAATTACGTCGGAGAGAAGTGAGACAGAACCACCGGCTATTTCAAGCCATGTTCCAAGAAGTAGAGGGTATGAGAGCGACCCTGATGAGCATAGCACTGATGATGAGGAAATCATCAGGCGCGGCGTAACAACGAGGAGGTCGAGATATCGATCTACTCCTCCTCCCCCGGCCAGAGCTCCAACTCCCGCTCCAAGGAATGACCAGGAGCAGATGCAGCGACGAATCGATGAGCTACTAGGGAGTTGGAGGGCATGCGTGCGCTAAAGGATTGCGAACCCAATCTGAGGTGCAATCCTGGTTTATTCAACAGGGTCATGGAGGCCCCGATAAGACGGAATAAGGATGACGACTGGTGGCATAATTTGCACGCGGTCCAAACGTCATCCAAACAATCTGAAGGCGTGTTCGCCGCCTTGGGAGATTTGATGCTCCCATTTTCCGAAGAGATAAGGGCGGCAGTCCCAAATCAGCATTATCGCAACCCCGAGGGGTTGTCGACGTTCGCGGTGACGGTGATCCGATCGATTACGTTGATGATTTTGAGTTACACGTGGGAACGGTTCGGGAATCAGATTCATTGAAGTGCCTCATCTTCGCGGCAGGATTACAGGGCGACGCCTGAACTTGGTTCAAAAATTTGCCGGCCCGCTCCATACAGTCGTATGGCGGGTTTATTTTGGCTTTCTCCGAGCAGTTCGCTCTGAATGTAGGACCACCTCGAAGCAGGCATGAACTATATCAGCTGAAATACATCCCGGCTAAAATGAGTCTTCGGTCCTTCATGGAGAAATTCAATAGGATCGCCCGGGGCATCAAGCTTGAGCTCCGAGACAATATTGATATTCTACAGCAGGTCTTGGGACCGTGCGGTCTTTCGGCCAGTTAGTGAAGAGCCCGCCATCCACTTTGGGAAAACTTCTTCAGAAAATCAACAAATATATTAAAGTGGATGAAGCGCTGGGGCTAGGCTATCGGAAACCTAGTGGGAATTCTGAGCCCGCAAGTGATCATAGGGATTCGTACCCTAAGAAGCAGTCGCCAGAAGTAGCGGCTGTAGCTGAGAAAGACGTCCCCCCGAAGAAGGAGGACGATCGGGTGTATTGCGAATTGCATCATAACCGCTATCATCCGACTTTGAAGTGCCCGCTGTTGAAAGAAACAATAGCGGCAATGAATAAAGAAAGGCCCGACCGGAATGGTCAGAATGGCAAGCGAACTGAATCCCCCCGAAAGGGCCATCAGGGTGACGATCGTCACAGACCACATGCAATGGATAATTGGGGGCAACCCCGAAACTATAATGATTGGACGGAGGACTGACGATCTCCTCCTCCAGAACAAGACATATGCCAACACGGTCGAGAGAACCGTGGTCAGGGCCGAAGAAGAAGATGGCGGGGCCTTGGCGGCAGAGCCCCGCAAAACGAGGGTGGAAGACAGGAGCATGTATCTCCTCCACCCGCAGAAACGGGTGCCCAACCTCCTCAAAATGAGGCGGCACCCAGGGAAGTAGCCGAAGATATTTATGTTATCTCCTGTGGTTTGAGAATAAATGAATCGGTTCAGGACAGAAAAAGGATAGCGCGCGAAGACTCCGCAGAGAGCTCCGAATCTGTGGCGCTGGTTAAGTACGATCCAGTTGAGAGGTCTCCTCCCTTCGGGGAGGACATCACTTTTACTATGGCAGATCGGGAAGAGATTATCGATTCATGCGATGATCCCCTTACCATTACTGGGATCATTGGGAACCATCGGGTCTACAGGATCTTAGTGGACACCGGGGCTTCGTGCAATTTGATGAAGCGTGAAGTTGCTGAAATGTTGGGAGCTACTGCTCATGACCTCCTGATCGTTAATATAACTCTCTGGTCATTCGACCAGAGAAGCGTCATTCCATGTGGGAAGATTCTATTCCTAGTTACCTTTGAAGAACCATCTAGGGATCGATCGGAGGATTTGGAATTCATTGTCGTTGAAGTCGACTTGGCTTACAATGTCATTATCGGACGGACCGACCTCAGTATGTTCGAGGCAGTCCCTTCTACTTATCATATGATGCTCAAATTCCTCTCCATTCATGGAGTTATTTATGTAAAGGGGGATCAAAAAGTAGCTAGACAATGCTACATGAGCTCGTGCCGAACTTTGGCACCTATTAAGAAGGCCCGGGTGGATTTGCTATAAGAGCCGCCGCACCCGAGGCAAGCAATGGAACTCGTGGGGTTCAAATTGATTAATCTGGTTGAGGATGACTCAACCAAAACTACTCGCATCGGGGCACATTTGACCCCTGCTTTTGAAAATGAGCTGATCCACCNTCCCCGGAGTCAAACTTGGACAATAATCCTTTCTTGGCAATGATCTTCATGTCTTTCTCACACATGTGGCCTAGCCAATTGTGCACATCTTCATCCGTCTCGTTCGGTTCCCTGTCTTTTCAAATACCGATTGTTCTCCATGATGTCGATCGGTATCTCTACACACAACAAACAGCTTTGATTCCCTTTGCGACGACCAAAACTCTTTTGGTCACTTTCCCCCGACCATCCCCGAACGATGTTCGGTAACCTTTACAATCCAACTGTCAGATCGAGATTAAATTCTTGTTGAGACTATGAATATCATCACATTCTCTAATGTCCAAGAGTACCCGTTGGAGTATCTTATCGGTATATCACCATGATCTGTGATTTCCAGGGTCTTCCCGTCCGCTTGATAAACATTTTCGTGATTTCTTGCGTTAAAAGATTTAAAAAAATTACGATTGAAGGAAGAGTGAAATAATGCACCTGAGTCAACAACCCAATAATCCACTGGACTCTCAACAAAGAGTTACGAATGCTTCGTCTGAATCTGCCAACACCGAGGCCGATTTCTCTTCATTCTGGGCTCATTGCAATCCCTTTGCAAATGGCCCCTTTTACCGCAATTCCAACATTCTCCCTCCACTCAAGGCTTCAGCTTCCCTCTCGTTTGGATTCTCGATTGACCACGATCCTCATCATTCTTCCGTCCTCGGTTACTCTTCTGACAGCGGGAAAAATCTGCAACCAACGCATTATTTTTGGTCTCCCCCTTCGCTTTCGTCTCAATTGATCACTAATGAACCGAATGCATACATCATGAAAAGTAAGTTTCCTCGGTTGATTACTAATGATATCAACCTTGGTTGACCAGCTTTCGGGCATGATACCAAGAACGGAACACCTTGTGTCTCGTCATCCATGACAAATCCAACCAGCGACAACTGGTTGCCGTGGTTGCAGAAATCGTTTGGATGTTTGGCAATTTAGGCATCCTCCGCCATCATCATGGTATACAACTATGTGTCAATAGCACACGATTTTTCGATTATGTCCGCTCGTACATATTGGATAGTGCCTTCATCATACCATACGTATTCGTGTGTTCTTAGTAGTTGAATGCCACATTCTTCGACAATGATAGTTGAACGATCGCTAGTGTTTTGAGATCTAGCTTATGCTAGTCTGCACATCCATCTTTGTCGGTTTCTTTTCTTCCAATCATTCCAATAAGTCATTCCGATATAGGGTATTACGTATTTGCATTTCCCATTAGGCAAAATCAGATCAATCATACATTCTTAGGCTTCCCTTATCATCATCTATCGCAGATTGCACCGCTATCCCCACAGGCACCACCAATTGTTGGGAATACGTGCAAAATCGATAATGAATTAGGAACCTAAAATTTAAGAAAACAAACAAAAAGACACAAGAGTTTTAACATGGTAAAACCCAAGACGGGTAAAAAGTCATGTGACCGACAGCACGATCAAATTCACTGTTGGAAGAATTGCAGTTGAGTTATCTCCAAAGAAACCCAAAGAATGAGATTCAAAATACAACTTAAGAATTACATAGTCTCTATTTATAGGGAGAAGTTTGTATTAATACAAGAAATCTTATGAAAGATTTCCTAATATTCGCATGATTATGTTACTAGATATTTGAAAGATCTCCAACAAATCTTCACAATATTCTATAACTCAATCTCTGATTGATTCATCCCCATGAATATCTCAACTTCCTCAACCGCATTGACTTAGCACTTAATATACATCGGTCAAATATATCCTTAATCACAAGTTTCATACGAACATGGTTCATTAACTCCGATCAATCATAAACACCATCTCCACACTCAACATTCACAAAGTATCTGGGGCAAACAGTGTTCGAACCAGGTTTTATGTGATTAGACGAGATTAAGTGGACTTTGGTCATATAATGGAGTTTTGAGATTCGTTTCTATAAATAGAAGCTCCCAAGATAACAGACTTATTCACTTATTGGGACAAGTTTCTAGGCTCACAACGAATTACCTTACAACCATGAGGAATTAACACTTTTTGGAAAAAAATCACCTTGATGTGTGACTCCCAATGAATTGCATAGTAGTCCCGAGTAATTTACACTTAGTCACAAGGAATTGTAGTACTTGCGACGAAGTTCACAGTTTCATAGAGGCAAGACCAAAATCCTCTGGAATTTAGTCTTTGATCCTCAAAATTTTGATATTTCGGCTTACTCTAAGCACTTATGTTTTTCTAGTTGTTAGAGCCTCCTTTTATTTGCTTATTTTGATATTTGGAGAAATATATTATACTATGAGCTTTATTATAATGTACCGAAGTAGAATTTTGATCTCCTGACTTCTATTTTCTTTTTTGCAACTTTAGCTACGGCCTCTTCTTCCTCAGTTAATGTTTGAGTAGAAGCACAATAGGGAAATCCCAACTCATGACACACCATGTGCGGAAACTCTTAATTCAATGTTCATCTAAACAACACAACTTAAATAACGAACTAGATAATATAATTTAATCAAGTTGGCTTTTTCAATCAATGATAAATATTTTCAATTAAGATAAGGTTGATTTTGTATGAAATAACGTTTAAAATAATATTTTGGGTATTTAGCATCTTAGTACAATTCTAAAGATCATTAAAATATAATCGACTTGTCGGGTGGTCAATGCTATTTTCATCTAAGTTAACTGTAAACTAACCAAACAGATGCAACTCACACAAAAGAATACTTTAACTGATATAACACATAACCCAATAGTGACTAAATGGAGTAAAGCTTGTTCGGCCTTAAATTTTAGGCCTCATCCGGCCCATGTACAGACTAAGTATAAGCACTTTCCCAAAGCCTAATAAATCGTCAACACGTTTCAATTCCGTGGATTTTATAAATGAGTTGTCCAACTATTCCCGTCCACGTGTACGGTTATGTTTATCATGAAATCTTAAAAATTAAAATAAAATTATAAGAATTTAAATCGGATATAAAAGGGATAGTATATGAATAAATTATTTAAAAATTCTGTTATTTAATTATTTTAAAGTTTTCCATGTGTCCCAATAATTCGAAGGCAGTCAAAATATTTACCACATTATTAGTCAACAACATTAACTTTCTGGTCTTAGCTAAGATATTCGTCATCTTTACGTATCAAATTATCGATTACAATTTTTTTATTGTTGAAAAAATATAATATTCATTTTATATGCTCATTTATTTATATTAATATAGATTATTTACAAGAAATGTTAAAAATGTGACGTAATAAGAAGAAGAAATGGCAACATATGACAATATGCTGCTGAAAATCTTACACCAATTCATCCAAATCAAACCCTTCTGGTAGTTCAAACCCCAGCAAACTACTGCAGAAATTGTCTCGTTCCTCCGTATCTCCGGTGCTCATCATGGTCAGGGACGGATTCCAGGGGTCCGGGCTTGAGAGGGGTGTCGAAAAAACTGATTCAAAGCTCGTCTTCCTGCCGTTTTCGCTGTTGAAGCTTGAGTGTCCCTGCATAGATTCCTCCGGGATTCCATGTTCAAAATCGGGAAGAGGGTGAAAGTTGGTGGTATGTTGAAATATTTGGGGAGTTGAATCCATGAAAAGGCCTTGAAAAGACCTTGTCGAATCCTCGAAAGGTGACCCGAGTTGTTGGCCGGTAGCGTTTTCAATGTGATTAGGTTCGAGTTGGGCAAATGAGGCATGAAGATGTGAGGGTTTGAATTCAATAGGGTTTTCATTGTTTGATTGCATAAGGCTGAGTGCAAGTTTCAACATTTGAGGGTTTGAATTCAATAAGGTTTGTAGGTGAAGAAGATTGGATAGATCGAACTGCGGTGCGACGAGAAACGAAGATAGATCTAAAAAGTCGAGTCGAGGAGCATGTGTTACGGGATCAATTCCCATTTTCATTAGCCTTTTTCTGATGTGTGTGTTCCAATAGTTCTTTATCTCATTGTCTGTTCTTCCTGGTAAACGTGACGCGATTGCAGACCACCTGATGGATCAAAATCAAATTAAGAACTAAAAATGTGATCATTTAATTAATCTTCTTACTTATTGCCAAGAACTCTATGAAGTTGAATAATTGTCTCTTCTTCTTCAAAAGTGAACCTCCCCCTTTTGATATCCGGCCTAAGGTAATTCGCCCACCGGAGACGACAACTCTTCCCGCATCTTTCAAGCCCTAAACACACAAAACAAAACACGGGTTATTTTTTACTCGAAAAGTTCATATTGGTAGAATAGAGAAACAGGAACATACCGGCGTTCTTAGGGAGAGTTCTCCAATTCCCGGGACCGTGCTCTTGAATATATCGAACCAACTTATCGTCTTCCTCCTCGGTCCAAGGCCCTTTCTTGAGTCCATTCTTATCACAACAAGGAGATCTTCCCATTCTCAAAAGATGATATACAAGTTTCTCATATTCAGACAAAGTGTATGTAATAATAAGACCATATATAAGTTGTCTATTTATACTACAATTGAAATAATTAGGTGTCATGTTCAAGTCAAAGCGATTGGCGCCGCCCCCCGTTAGAACGTCAATATTGTTGTATGGCAAAGCTGCGGTCGTCATAAAATGTGCTGTAATGTCTAGATGTCAGTTTCTGGTACTATTAGATAAAACGAACGTGTTTCTTTATCTGCGGACAAGTGTAAATGTCTGTAATAGACACGGGGAAACTGGAAACTAACAATGTAGTCCGTGTCCGGTTGTCGGAATCAGCGTGTCATTGGCGTTGGTACGGTGGTTATAGCTTTAAACAGCAAGTTTTCTATCCACATAGGTTTCTTGCAAGAGTTAAATCTTTAGGTTATGTTTTACCTGCTCCGAAGAAAGTGGAGCATCCACGTTTCATTTTCATGACGTTCTGGGTTCGTTAAAGTGCTTCTTACAGGTCTTAACTGCTTGCTTGTCATCACCATTATTCATTGGTCAACACAAACCATACCCTTTTTACACTGTACATTTCTCTTGCTTAATCTTTAAATAATCATAATAATAATAATAATAATAACAATTGCATTTTTATCGAAGAATACTACTCATACATAGTATACATATGAGGTTCCGCTTATATTATATATTCTATAATGCTTAATGTTGAAATATTGTGAAAATAAAAATATTATAGTTTATAAAAAAAGTAATATAATAATTAATTGGTTTGACCAAACTTTTTAAATACGATTAACTTCTCTTTGGCTACAAGAACATTTCAGACCCATCTAACCTGAATTTTTATACTTAACGAATTGATTAATGTTCTAGAAATTCATAATTCAAAGGTAAAATGATCGTATAATCCCATCATAACAAAAATCACATTGAAAATGTTATATCAAACATATTAGTCATTATGTTACTTCTCTTATAAATAATATTTCTATTTATACCACCAATGTATACAATATTCTCAACAGGAAACGCATATTCCACATTGGATATGAAATGATTAAGTGATTATTTTATAAGGTGTGTGATATTATAATTCATTTGTTTGACACAGTGTTTTTAATATTATTAACATCTTTTATGAATTGACATTCTCAATTTCATTGGATTCTAAATAATAACATGGTATTATAGCTTGATGGTGAGTTTTAGATTGGTCCATTTAATTTTGACAAATAAATATTGGTAGAAGTCGCAGCGTGCTTAGATGATAATAACATTATCGACCTATGCTCATGCAATACCAAGAGTAAAATACAAAAAATGATAAAAAAAGTCTAAATTGGAACAATTTCAATTGCCCATATTTTATCTTATAAATTAGGCAGTCATATTGGATTTTGAAATTCAACAATTAATACATATTTGAAGCCCATCAATTTTCAAACTATTTGAACTGCTCTTAAATAAGGTCAACTACCGAATTGAAATAACACAGTATAGTTAGTTATCTTATTCTCATTAAATAATATTTTTCTTATTTCTTTTGTCTTTTTACCTTAAAAAATTAAGAGAAAATACAAGAAATGTAAAAGATTTTTTTGTAGTAAGTAGAACATTGTGTTCAAAGTCTGAGGTGTTTGGTTAATCAAACTTCCAACTAATGATCAATGCTCTTATTAAACAACTCTTTTAGGGCCAATGCTCTCCACTCCAAATTTATGGGTCAAAGGCTTCACAGCATCATCCCCTACGTAGAAAAGCTAAATGTTTCATCGTGACGTTAGTGCTTACCTCGCCGTTAACTAATCGGGTTAGATTAGGTCTGATGATTTGATCAAACAAATTGCTAACGAATGAACAATAACATTCAATAATGGAATAATTCCAAAATTATTCGTAAACGCTCATAATTTTTGTGCTCATAAATAATTGAATGTATATTTAACCAAGTAAATTACTATAGTATATTTTTTCCATTATGAACTATTGAAATATGAACAATTGTCTAATATCGGAAGTGAGATGTAAGCTGGATTGATTTATAAGAGTGATTATGGGTCATTGTAAATGATTTGTTCACATTTTTTATAATAAAATATTTTCATTCTTATATGTTATATTCAAATACATTTCCCACATTAAATTAACTTAACTCTAGAAATTTAACATAAAGTAATCCAATATAAGTTACACTTGCAATGTACATGTTGGTGTCATGGATCATTTTGATGATCTCTATTATTATAAAAGTATAAATATTGTCCATAAAAAAATGGTTCATTTTGGATAGTTAGAGGTGTAGAAGTTATACCCGTCTTTATACTTTATACGAAACGAAAAATACCTAACTTTGTTATCAAGTGAATATATTTAATCTTAATAGCTTTAAAAACTATGTTATATATTTTTTGACTATCAACTTTACCAAATTGGAGACTATTCATATTTAGAAGTCAATCCCTATATATTCGTACCTTTAAACGTGGCTTTTCAAGCATGCAGCTCAAGGCGTCATTAGCATTTAATGAACTGTATGATTGAATTTAATATTAGATGATCATTTATGTCCAACAATAATATACAAATAAGTTGTTTTAACAAATTAACATCCGACTATAATTTTACTATTAAAGTTTAGCAATTTAATTTTATATTTTATCTACACGGATATTAAAATTTAATACTTTTATTTTTAGTATAACATATTGTGATGTTATATGGAAAGCTGTCAGGCGAAATTTTGGGGATTTGGCCAGACCGATATAGTTAAAAAATTTCATCCGAGTTTAGTAAGGTCGATTTTTTTGGTACCAATATAATCGAATATGTTTATTTATATTTAATTATACAAAATCAAATATTTTTTTTGTCTATTTAAGGTTTCACTATTCTTAATAAACAAAATATTTAACTATTAGTGTTTCGTAAATATTAAATAATATATTGGATGTTACAACCGAATAATGTTTTTATTGGATGAAATAATCATTTTTATATTACACTATATTAACTTTTATGCTCAAATAATGATCATTGGACTCAGAGGTGGCCGTCGCTCATGCCCAACGATTTACGAGTTCAACCCGTCATATCCAATAACCCGTGGGATTGATTTGATGGGTTGTTAAAATATTTCAATACATTAATAGGTCAAACCATTAGGTTGGAACATTGACCCAATCCGTCCCACGGGTTGGCAAATAAGTTAAGTATATCAATGAGTTCTAGATAAACCATTGGTTTGAATCAATTTTTAGTGAAACAGAGATTTTTCTGTTTTATTCAAATTTAATGATATTTTAAAATATTTACGGTTCATTACGGTTTGATCAATAGTTCATATCGATTTACCTAAATCGGAAGCTCTCCAGTGCAATCTATCAAATCAGTTTAAAAACAAAACAAATAACAATCATGAAAATATAATTTTTAAACAAAATGTTGATAAATAAATAAATTCAAATCGAGAAAATTGCATAATTAGCCCTCAACTTACGAGCTGTGTAAAGAGCATTCCATCCAATTTACGAAATTGCAAGAATGACACATAAAGTTATCAATACCGTTTGTTTTTTACCCTTAATATTTTAGCACTGAGTGAATAGTAGCGGTTTTCGTCTTTTTTCGTATAAGTAATTTTGATAATTTATACGTTATTTTTAAAAATTTTCAAAGTTTGAAGATATAGTCATAACATATTTTCAAGGTTAATGGGTTAAATACAAACTTTTGGGACATTTAAAATATTAACGAGTATAAGGGTAAAATATAAACGGCTCTTAAAGTTCGGGGGTCAACCACGCAATTCTTAAACTTTGAAGACACGGTGTTTACAACATTTAAAAGTTTGGGGCCCAATCACACACATTATATTAACTTACGAGGTTTTGTATGCAATTTACAAACTTTAGAGACACCGTCTTTACACAATTATAAAGTTTAATGATCAATTACAAACATCACTCATTTTAATTTGTATTCAGTAACTAAAGATTAATAGATGCTAGTAAACTTCAGCAGAAAGTATAAAACCAGGACAAGGAACGGAAAAATGGCGACTTGGGTCCCCAAAGTTTGGATAATTTGGCAATTTTGGTCCTCAAAGTTTCAGTGGCAAAAACAGTCCCCAAAGTTTTGATGATTTGGCAATTTTGGTCCCCAAAATTGCGTATTTTCGCAAAATACGTCCCCAAAGTTTGCGAATTTTGGCAATTTTGGGCCCCAAATTAATTTTCGTCCGGGGACCTAATTTGCCACAATTCGCAAACTTTGGGGACTGATTTTGCCAAAATTCGCAAACTTTGGGGACCGGTTTTGCGTACATGAAACTTTGGGGGTTGGTTTTGCCAAAATTGAAAACTTTGGGGACTAAAATTGTCAAATTATCCAAACTTTGGGGACTAAAACTGTCTTCTGCCAGAAAATATCATATCAATGCACGAAAAAAATAGACTGATAGCGAGATTGAGAGGAATACAAAAAGTGATATGTAAATTGAACTCTAAGAACTTATTGCAACTTGAGAGGAAGGAGTTGGAAGAGATACGAGACCAAGAAGAATTAATTAGGGAACAAAGATCGAGATTAAATTGGATAATTCATGGAGATAAAAATATTCTTTTTTTCCACTGCAAAAGAAGTTCTAAAGCTTGCTAATGTGGATTCGGTCCATTCCAACCCACGGCCCACACTGGGTTGACCCGCGGTTACGGGTTAATTTAGTTGACCCAACTCATAATCAATTTTAAATAAGATTGACTAGTGAGTCAATCCATGATAACGAGTTGGGCTAGCCCATGACCACATCTAATTAGACCAAACAATAATCTCCAATATTAAGAAATAATCTTGTAGATACAAATGTGTAAAAGAGTTATACAACCATTTCACATTTATAGTTTTAATTTTTATTTTTACAATTAGTTAACGAATTTATCATAATATTAAATGAAATATAATTTTTAAATTATACACAATTAATTAAAATTTAGAAAAAAATATCATTTTATGAAATCACAATAAATGCATCGTTGTTTAAAATTTTTTTTTTTAAATCATAATTACTTATATGACGTTTATCTCACAACACAGTGCAATCATCTTACCTTATCGCTATTTATCATATATTGGCACGTAAGAACTGTATTCCTAGCTTCCACGCCGTAGGAATTTCTTATCCCTTCTAACATCGTGGTCATAGGCTATGTTAAATGGACACCGCCACGGCGCCACGGGGATTGGCGGACTCGGACTCGGACTCGGGGACTCAGATTTGTTAAAGAGTCCGACTCGTTAATATCAATTATTTTTTTTAATTAAAATATAAAATTTTAAAAAGACATTTGTTGTTAACATGGTTCATAATTAATAATAAATAAAATTATGTTTATCTAATTATATTATACAAAATAATAAATTACTTCTACAAATATATATGATAATTAATGTTTAAAACCTGTAAAATGCTAAAATAATTTGTATAAACTATATTATATTCCAATAATACTGATATACAACTAATTTTTTAAACATTAACGAATTATATTAATATATATAAATAAAAACAAATTTAAATAATGACTATTTCAAAATAAATAATAATAAATTTAAATATAAAAAACGGACTCGTATCCAACAAGTGTCCGAAAAGAGTCGATGTTCTAGAAGAATCCGACTCGGATTCGGCTTTCCGGGAGAAGAGTCCGTTTAACATAGGTCATAGGGAGCATCATGCTCAATCTTGTCAAGGCCTAAGAAAGGCGAATTGTCCCCCTACTTGACCCTATATGCTCATGTTTTGAGGTAATTTGATTTTTCTATATTGTTAATCGCTCTGGACATGGGATTGTGATATACCTCGATTAGTGCGGACAGATCAACCAATGGGTACCTGATCCTCGGTTAAGTTCATGATGATATTTTATTATTATTATTATTCATGAGATTATGGCATGCGTTCAATTTTAATATTAATATTCAATTTTTAATTTTATATTCAAAGTGAAATTTAAAATACTTTTAANATATGGAAAGCTGTCAGGCGAAATTTTGGGGATTTGGCCGGACCGATATAGTTAAAAAATTTCATCCGAGTTTAGTAAGGTCGATTTTTTTGGTACCAATATAATCGAATATGTTTATTTATATTTAATTATACAAAATCAAATATTTTTTTGTCTATTTAAGGTTTCACTATTCTTAATAAACAAAATATTTAACTATTAGTGTTTCGTAAATATTAAATAATATATTGGATGTTACAACAGAATAATGTTTTTATTGGATGAAATAATCATTTTTATATTACACTATATTAACTTTTATGTTCAAATAATGATCATAGGACTCAGAGGTAGCCGTCGCTCATGCCCAACGATTTACGAGTTCAACCCGTCATACCCAATAACCCGTGGGATTGATTTGATGGGTTGTTAAAATATTTCAATACATTAATAGGTCAAGCCATTAGGTTGGAACATTGACCCAATCCGACCCACGGGTTGGCAAATAAGTTAAGTATATCTATGAGTTCTAGATAAATCATTGGTTTGAATCGATTTTTAGTGAAACAGAGATTTTTCGGTTTTATTCAAATTTAATGATATTTTAAAATATTTACGATTCATTACGGTTTGATCAATGGTTCATATCGATTTACCTAAATCGGAAGCTCTCCAGTGCAATCTATCAAATCAGTTTAAAAACAAAACAAATAACAATCCTGAAAATATAATTTTTAAACAAAATGTTGATAAATAAAGAAATTCAAATCGAGAAAATTGCATAATTAGCCCTCAACTTACGAGCTGTGTAAAGAGCATTCCCTCCAATTTACGAAATTGCAATAATAACACATAAAGTTATCAATACCGTTTGTTTTTTACCTTTGACATTTTAGCACTGAGTGAATAGTAGCGGTTTTCGTCTTTTTTCGTATAAGTAATTTTGATAATTTATACGTTATTTTTTAAAATTTTCAAAGTTTGGAGATATAGTCATAACATATTTTCAAGGTTAATGGGTTAAATACAAACTTTTGGGACATTTAAAATATTAACGAGTATAAGGGTAAAATATAAACGGCTCTTAAAGTTCGGGGGCCAACCACGCAATTCTTAAACTTTGAAGACACGGTGTTTACAACATTTAAAAGTTTGGGGGTCAATCACACACATTATATTAACTTCCGAGGTTTTGTATGCAATTTACAAACATTAGAGACACCGTCTTTACACAATTATAAAGTTTAATGATCAATTACAAACATCACTCATTTTAATTTGTATTCAGTAACTAAAGATAATAGATGCTAGTAAACTTCAGCAGAAAGTATAAAACCAGGACAAGGAAAATATCATATCATTGCACAAAAAAAATAGATTGATAGCGAGATTGAGAGGAATACAAAAAGTGATATGCAAATTAAACTCTAAGAACTTATTGCAGCTTGAGAGGAAGGAGTTGGAAGAGATACGAGACCAAGAAGAATTAATTAGGGAACAAAGATCGAGATTAAATTGGATAACTCATGGAGATAAAAATATTCTTTTTTTCCACTGCAAAAGAAGTTCTAAAGCTTACTAATGTGGATTCGGTCCATTCCAACCCACAGCCCACACTGGGTTGACCCGTGGTTACGGGTTAATTTAGTTGACCCAACCATAATCAATTTTAAATAAGATTGACCAGTGAGTCAGTCCATGATAACGAGTTGGACTAACCCATGGCCACATCTAATTAGACCAAACAATAATCTCCAATATTAAGAAATAATCTTGTAGATACAAATGTGTAAAAGAGTTATACAACCATTTCACATTTATAGTTTTAATTTTTATTTTTACAATTAATTAACGAATTTATCATAATATTAAATGAAATATAATTTTTAAATTATACACAATTAATTAAAATTTAGAAAAAAAATCATTTTATGAAATCACGATAAATGCATTGTTGTTTAAAAAAAAATTTTAAAATCACAATTACTTATATCACGTTCATCTCACAACACAGTGCAATCATCTTACCTTATCGCTATTTATCATATATTGGCACGTAAGAACTGTATTCCTAGTTTCCGCGCCGTAGGAATTTCTTATCCCTTCTAACATCGTGGCCATAGGGAGCATCATGCTCAATCTTGTCAAGGCCTAAGAAAGGCGAATTGTCCCCCTACTTGACCCTATATGCTCATGTTTTGAGGTAATTTGATTTTTCTATATTGTTAATCGCTCCGGACATGGGAGTGTGATATACCTCGATTAGTGCGGACAGATCAACCAATGGGTACCTGATCCTCGGTTAAGTTCATGATGATATTTTATTATTATTATTATTATTATTCATGAGATTATGGCATGCGTTCAATTTTAATATTAATATTCAATTTTTAATTTTATATTCAAAGTGAAATTTAAAATACTTTTAATGTTTGAGATTACAAGAGAATATGTAAGTATTGTGTGTCGGGGGAGAGATGAAAAGTCTCTTTCTGTCTCCTATACAAATATAATTAATCGATTATAATGTCCTATTCAACCACATTAGCATGTAAAATTATCTATCTATATGTCACCTTAGATACATATTATCCTTTTCTTTTTTATTATCAATATCAAGATTGTTATAAATAACTTTCTCTTTATTATAACAATCTCTGAAAACATACAATTTTCAAAATTTAATTTTAAGAACTTAAATTATAAAAGTATGTTATTCTACAAAGTTTTACCACAATGTTCTCATAATATCCCTTTTCGCATTAGTGTGAGAATTAGATATTAGGTTTCGGAGGTGGTCTCGTAGCCATTTCAAGCTACAAGACCATGAAATGCAGCGGAAATATAATCGAAAATGAAGAACAATAGAGAAGCCGCACAAATGAAACTTCAAAATGTAAACCCTACAAATCATTTCATTCAAGAAACTTACACATATAAATACAACATATTTTGGGCTTATAGTCCATTACATTACATCCTAGCCCCAATTATAAAACTCAAATTGTAAACCCAATTGATGAGAGGCATCATATTCTAACAATTAGCTCATTAAAAATGATTTGTAAAAATGGCCAAGGTTTCGAGGATAGATTTTCTAGAACAAGCTCCCACACAGAAGTCCGAAATAGAAAATTGCTTCTATAGGATGTCGTCGTTCGTGCATATCTTTATGCTACCATCCAAAATCAATAAGAACAGTTTGGTTTTCATTAATTTGGAATAAGGATGTAAATAATCTTTATCTTTTCCTTGTCTAATGAATTTTAAGAAGGAAAAGTAATGGCGGATCTAGCAGTTTGAGATCGAGATTTTTTTGTTCGAAATCCTCCATCCACATGTCCTTGTTGTTGACATGCTTTGCACTTTACGTCGGATCGAAAATAACAAAACTTCTATGTATATGAAGTTTTCTTACAAATTCCAAAGGAGGTAACTTGCCTTATTTTTTCTTTTTAAAATCTTGAGTTTTGCTTTCATAGATAGAAGATCCGCCGACTGTTTTTATGAGTGTATCAATTTTTGCAAATAAGACTTTCTCATATATTTTTTTTTCTTTGTGTCTGTGTTATGAGCTTAGAGATAGCAAGTTGGTTTAGCCACGACCGAAGTCGGGAACACATTCGAGACTACTAACATTGGTTCAAAGACTTTCCTTACCGTTTGAAGGATCTTTGTAGCAAATACAAACTCAAATTTGACATCTCCCAACACTGCAAGTTGGTTCACTATATTAGAGACTTTTATCTACATAATATATGATAGTCTCGGAAGAGTTAATTTTAAGTGAACCAAACTGACGTGATATTTTTAACTATTTTGTTGTCTCATCACCTTCTTTTTAAATCCGTGGGCTGGCCCATGGAAAATATGTGGGAAAGTTCGTGTGGGCCAATGATGTTTTATGTTAAGATTGATCCATTTAATAAAGTTCATATTGATTCTCTCATTTACGGGACTGCTTCTTTGATGTAACAACCCATATTGTAGCAATACAAACATAGAATTTATTAGACACGCACACAAATAATTTTTCAACAATTCTTTGATTATCAAAAGTAGTTCCACCAAGTAATCGAATGTGATTAGCAATGGATGTAAGCCTATCAATGTAGTCTTTAATCCTATTAGAACTATTCATTCTAGACAATTAAAATCTCTTTTCAATGTCAAAATATCTATTTCTTTGGTTTTTGCATCATCTTAAAAACCATTTTGTATTTTTTCCATGATCTTTATCAGCTTCACAATCCATAATTCTAATAAATATAGTAGTATCTACTACAGAAAACAATATATCCAAAGCACGAAAAGAACGAAATACGATTTCCTCATGTACCTTAATTTGAGTTGGAGTGAGATTAGCATAATGAATTGGCAATACATCATTCTCAATTGCTGACCACAAATTATGCTTTTATCTGACCTGAGAACACTAGTTATCCATAAGATATCTTCTTCATACCTCACAAATAGCACAATTTGAATTTCACAAATAGACAATGAATTCAGAAATTAGAATTTAAAATCCCTAATTTAATTTTCCCAACCGGGGAAGCTCCGATACCAATTAAATGTTATAGTGAAAACACACAATAACAACTCGTGTGTTGTTAACAAACATAATACTAGTAACTGTAATTGAATCTTTGAAATAAATCAAGTTGTAATTCAAAGAGAAAACGCAGAGCATCTGCCATAAACAAAACAAATGAACAAAACATAGTTGTGAAGAGGATAAGGAGCAATCCCGTAAGTGAGAGAGTCAATATGGACTATTGAATAGATCAGCCTCAACATAAGACTGACCCACACGAACTACCCAAAAATATTACTAAGGCCCAAAAGCTTATTCCAGTCCTATCGGCACACTTATATCTCTGTATTTCCATATGCAGATCAACTCTTCTACTAATTTATGTGGCACCGACTCGCTAGATCGACTCAGTACGACACGAATCGATAAGAATGTAAGAGTCAGGCATACGACTCGACTCGAATTATTAAATAAAAGTAAATTAAAAAAACAATTTTTAGAATTTATTGAAAATTACATGAACTCTTTCATATTTAAAACTACAAATATTTATTAATACATTATATAATAAGATTTAACTTATAAAAAATGATTATAAGTCGTCGATTGTACCATCTCCTCAAAAGCAACTACTTTCGGTTCATCATCGTTTGCACGAACAATACACAAGTATATCAACAACAAAAGAAAATTGTGAAAAAAGCACACAAAATACATTTTCGATAAAAAAAATCAAAACGACATCGTTTTGTGTCAAGTATTAAATGTCGAAGCGAGTCAGAGAGTTCAACTCGGTGCGAACACTGATGAATGTAAAAAATTGAAAAGTTAAGTTAGGATACCCCTTAACAATCTCTTGGGATATTTCTATCGTCAAGATAGGACCTGATACCCCTTTAATAGTTCTGACCTGGATAGTAGCCAACTGGAAGCCAAGGCGCTATTCGGGTGTTTTGAAAAAATATCAACTGCAAAAAGTAAGTTTGCAGTTAGCTGTTTTGAGATATTCTACCCTATAATATCTCATACCAAAAAACACTGAGATGGTATTTTAACAAAACAAGCGCTAGTGCAAGAAGAAATTGGCAATTATGTGCCAAGACTAGATAAACCTTCAATAATGTTTAAGGCTACCTGTAATCTTATCTCCGTTCAAAACCATTTTTGTTGTATAAATCTCTCTACACATTATCATTCTTTCATATCTACACCATATTTTTTTTACAACTTAAATTTCTCACTCATCTACATAATAATTTATTTCTCTTTCATCCACATCATTTATTTTTCCAAATTTCATTTTATTTTTCTATCTCATGAACTTTATCATTTTATTACATTATTTATCATTGAATATTATATTTCAATTTTGATATTTTAATTCAATAGAAATATTAAAAGTTTGTAGAATTCAATAGAAATATTTTTAATTCAATAGAATTTAATATCAAAAAAATATTTGTTAAGGGTAATAATCTACACCTTAATATTATGATTTTTAGTGTGTGAGAACCGTTGGTAACCTGTTGTCGTAAAGAGAAAATACAGAGAATTATACATGGAAAACCCGAGAACCGAAAGGAAAACCCACGGGACACCAAACCCAGGAAGAGTTCTACTAGAAATGATGAGTATAGCAGGTAGAGAGAAGAGCTTGTCATTGCTCACTGTCCTTTGCTTCTTTTATATAGGTAATGATACAATTTAAAAATATTAAATTTAATCGTAATTTTCTCTTATCTCATCAGCCGCCCTCAAGCTGATTTACACTACTTTTATTGCCTAAAAGTCGTACGGCGCCGCGTGAGATTGATGGCGCAATCATTGTTGACATTAACCACCAATAGTGTCGATCACTCTCGTCTATTACCGATCGGATGTTGATGACCCTGATCGTTTATAACAAATGCCTCGCTTGACATCGTGATAGATGCCGATCGTGTTTAGCATAGAAAATATACCGATTGACACCTTACTATGATTCTGCACACCCGACCCATTTCGAGTTGACCCGTTATCATAATTCATGCATTAACATTAGCCTCTCAACTTCAGGCTATCGTCGTTTTCGAACGTCGAGGGAAGTTGACCTCGTCATGATTTATGTGTGTTCACCTATCGACAAAAAGCCATGCGATCGACACGTTCCCTTTCAAATTCTGCTTGCTTTGCCCAATGCTGTCAGATCGATCAGATCGCCGACCTAGAAAACTGTGTAGAATTTAGAGCATCGCGATTTGAACCATCCATGTGGCATGATCCTTAACGTTTGGTCAGAACAAAACCTAATTTAATCGTCATTTTCAATCACGTTCTCTCAAAATTCCACTCAAACGATCCATACGATTTGCGTCGATTTCCTAACCAACTCCGGCGACCACTTTCTACTTCTTCAACTCGTTTACGATCCACCGAGGTTTGCCTTTTATTCTTTTTACGTTTGTGTACAATCTTTATCTTCATTTTATCCCCTTTTCACGTGTTTTTGCACACTTTTACAGTTTTTCCGGCGAGTCCCCTTATTCTCATCATTATTCTGATGATTTAATGCGTTCTCCGATGATACCTTGATTTTTGATAATGTATTTCATTTGCATATGGCTCCTTCAATGAATCTTGACTTCGTTCGCGAAAAATACAACATTCCTGAAGAATACCAACTCGAAGCAGAGGAACTTGGGTATTAACCATGGCCCGCTACTGACTGATCGTTACTGAGCAACGTTGTGCCAGTGACGATCTCTGCTCTGAAGAATGGCTTAGGTTTCCACTTCACCCATTCATCACTGAACTGCTGTGGGTCTTGGCGATGCCCGTGTTTGCTCTGATGCAAAGCAACTACTTGGTAACACTGTTTTAAACCCAGCCCATTTCGTATGGGTTGGGCGGTTGGCCCGTCAACCGGGCCATTGGGCGGTCGGGTTGATGGGCCGGGTTTTAAAAAAAAATATTATTTAAAAGTAATATTTTTTATATAATTTTATTTAAAAAAATTCAAAAAAAATTCTTTAATAAAAATAAATGAATTTAATAACATTTTCAACACCAGTTCTATAACGGTTTGACAACGATTCGACAATGGTTCAATGATCCCTTAAAATTTCCGGTTCACGGACTGATTCGTATTTAAGAACACTGCTTGGTAATTGTCGCCTTCATCCATTAATGCGACGCTGCAAAGATCTCCCCGATCGTCACCAATTTTTTTACGATCAACAAAGTAATATGGCGATCGGGAACCCATGTCTTTGTCCAACGCAGGCTATGGTATTTTACCTGCAGAAGCAAAAATAACAACCTTGTCGAACGACCAGATTTGCAACGCGACTGGTACAACTCTTTTGTATGGGTTGGAATTCAAGATAACTACCTTGAATTCCCTCTCCAAGTGTCGGCAGCCACCGGAACACTCACGATCGAAGATGAAAAAACAACAATTTCCGCCGATCAACTGAAGAATATGTCGACCTTGATGGATCACTTTCCAAAAAAGAAGACCGTCTCATCTGGAAAGTGATATATGCAGAGGATAACCTTATTCGTATGCATATATTAGGTCGATCAATGTGCGATCACGTCGGTCTACCTTGGGTTCAACCTTCTATCGCCATCTGCAGAGTGTAAGTCCTTACTTGTCAATTTTTCTTTTCAAGTATTTAACTTTGTTTATGATTCAGCTTCTTCCTCCAAACTCTTTTCTGGTGGAAAATTGAAGAGAAATCAATAGATGATTGCAGAGAATATGTAAAAGAATAAGGCAAAAAATGCCAAGGTAACTATCCTTCGATCGTTAGATACTTTCCCTTCAAGTGTGTCCTTACTCTAACTTTATTTCGCCTGCAGGTCTCTTCTTCAAAAAAGAGATCATCACCACCTTCCTTAGCAGAGATTTCAGCGGAAAGGGATATTTTTGAGGCGGTAGAAGCATCGCGGTATGCCGACATTGTAGAAGGGACAACTCCATTCCTTTCGGCGATCGCCGCTGTTCAAAAAGAACCCCTCGTCGAAAGGATAAATCTATTTTTTGATGATCTAACTCTTGAGAGTTGCTATAGGATCGCCGGTTGGACTGCCGAACGACGCCCATTGTTCAATGAGTTCCTGCAAGTGAAGCAAGTCCAACTGATTGACTATCCGAGGGAGTCTCCAGTAAGGTGTGAAACAACCCCAATTAACGACCTTCAGCCTCCTCCAACAGTCCAAAACCAAATTACGAACGAAGCTACATCGCCTTATGAAGCAAGTTCGTCGACGGAATCCAAAGTTTTCCTTCTTGATTTGCTGAAATCTAAAAGCACAACATGGGGGAAAATATCACTTTTCCACTACTGGTCGACAACGAAGCTATGAAGCATCCGACCGTCCCAGTTGCTATAGGGACGCACATAAGTGCTCATATTGACGAGATGATGGCTGTCGGTACTCTGTCTACCCCTCTCCCTAGTTCGCTCAACAAAGCAGCGATAGCCCTTGGTGAGGTACTTCAAGTAATTCAACTAAGTGTATCATGTCATGCTAACTGTCGACCATTGCAGATGTCGAATGAACTTTTGTCTATGTATCATAAGATAACATGTTCCTTGAAGGCGACCGCCCTTCTGCAGAAGAAGCTTTCAGAAGCAAACGGCTAAATTTCCGAAGAAAGGCATAAAGCTATAGAAGATAGAAATAAGGCCGCTTGGCTAGAGAGGGAGCTAGCCGAAGCAAGGCGTCAAACATAAGAACTCCCTCATATTCCGGAGGAAAACAAAACTATGAAGAATATAGTGGATGTGATCGCTAAAAAACTATCTTGATTGGCAAAAGAAGTTCAAACAGAAATAACGAGGAGAGTCGAAGAAGAAATACAACACGACCTCTTCGCCACTAAGATGGATTCCGAACGGAAGAATGTCGATCTTTCCGAACGCCCCTGAGATACGCAGAGAAGGAATACCTTCATACTCCTGAATTTCAACACTTCATGAGTTCTGCCGATGGTGTCCTCCTTGACGTTACCAAAAAATGTTCGGAATATGACAGTTGGATCACCCCTCTCCTAAAAACAATCGACAAGCATGTAAAAGACCAATCGTCAATTCTGGATAAGTTCATCGTCTCCCTAACATTCAAAAAATCTGGTGACAACGTACTTCCTCATATCAATAGAAGAGCGGAAGAGTATAATAATTCAACAGATTATCAACATCTTTGAATTCAATCCAAACTCTGAGGACTAGGAATGTGTCGACCCCCTTATTTTCGATGGGGAGTTCAACCCTCAGTCGCCAATTGAAGTGAACTATGCCGATCTAGAATTTGGACACCTTACCGATCGGTTGGACAAGCTTGTCATGAATAGCTTAAGAGACCTGTCTTTTGATTCATCTTCCTCCTGAATGTCATCTTTTGTCTCTTAATGTATATAAATTTTATCCAGATTCAGTCTCCTTCCACTTTAATAATAACGAACCAATAGTAATAACTCCAATCATGATATTGATGGCAATAAACAATATATCAACTGTCGATCACCACACTCAACTTAATACAAGTCATCAATTGTTACAGCTCCTATTGATCGACATGACCATTCCTCCCAAAATTTCGTCTAAGTGTCGTATCGTTTTGACCATCATAAAAGTATCGCAAACCACATCATAAAAATATCGCAAACCACACGCCTACGATAAATTCTAGAATCAATTTAAAAGTCATAATATCAATCCATGGGTAAACTATAATAACGTTGTGGGTAATCATTAATACTAGCCCCTAGTATATATGTCTAGATTCTAGAACATATGTGCCACCCGTTATATCTACATGTTAAAGCTGTGTGATTTATCACGTTGATCGGTTTGAAAGAAGGTTTGACAGAGTAATCCTTATAAATTTTGTAAACAATTCGTGCTCCCTACCATGTGCTTCTCTGAAATCAGTGGAATTTATCCCTGTTATACTCCTTAAAAATGGATTCATGTTGAAGAGGTTACTGAAGAGGAACGTTCGACACGAATCGAAATCGAAGAGATTTCATGAAAAGGAACGTTCGACACAAGCCATACAAATAGTGGTTCTTTTCGAACATGTTACTGTAGCTTGAAAGTTATGGTGATAGTCAAGGAGTCAAAGACAACAGGGGATGCAAATGCATTTTACCACTTGGGTTGTATAGCAAGAAACATCGGGGTTCATCAATGAGATTGCCGAAGAGGATATCGTCGACCGATACGTTTAGATCTATTAATGGTTATTAACCAAAGAGTTCACTGGTAAAAGGATGTTCGGCCCCTCGGAGGCACAAAGGTGCATAAATATTGTCGGACTTCACACTTTGTCAATCGTAGGCAACAGAGGATTTTCAAAAATGGCGATCGCGTTTAATTCATTCATAATAGAAAATTTTCTCAAATTTTTCAAAACCGGTCAACAAACACAACAATAAAAAGTGTTACCCTCAATTACGGATGATAAATTCTTAGATGATCAACATTCCAAGACCTTGGGATTTTTTCCACATCCAAGGTTTCAAATCTGTAAGCTCCCCCAAATAACACATCCTTAATTCTGTAAAGACCTTCCCAACATCGATCAAGCTTACCAAGATTTTTCTGGGCTTCGACACTTCGAAAGACCAGGTCTCCCTTCATAAAAAATCGTGGATTCACCTTCCGATTATAGCATTTTTCCACAGTATGTTGTTGCCTCAATAGTCACTGTAGATCTCATCACATTTTTTTTCAATTAAATCAATATCGATTCTCCCCAATTCGTCATTCTGCTCCCCTGAGTACATTGCCACTCGTTGCATTTTCAAAGTGCTCTCCAATGGTACCAAAGCTTCCATCCCATAAACTAGTAAGAAGGGGGGGTCTCACCTGTTGTGTGGGTCGGAGTTGTTCGATAGGCCCACAATACTTCTTGGAGTCGATCGGGCCAAATGCCTCCTAAGTCCTCTAACTTCTTCTATATTCCTCTGACGATCGCACGATTTGATACCTCCGTCAAACCTTTCGTCTTAGAATGTGAAACCGAAGAAAACATTTGTTTGATTACAAGTTCAACAAACATATCCTAAACCATCCTTCCAGTGACTTGTGTGCCGTTATCTGACACTAACACCCGTGGTATTCCAAATCTTGAAACAATATTTCTCCAAATGAATTTCTTAACCGAATACAGAGTAATGGATGAGACAAGCTCAGCTTCAACCTATTTAGAAGAATATTCCACATCAACAATACAAAACTTCCGCTGATTTATCGATCGAAGAAATGGGCCAAAATGTCAATCAAAAGGACAAGGAAGTGACATGGAATTTAATTCCGACCTGGTTGCTGATGGTAATTGGCATGATACTGACACGGTTGACACTTCTGAACAAAGTATTTCGCTTCGGTCATCATGGTGGGCCCAAAGAAACCCAACTGTTGGAGTTTGAGAACAAGTGATCTTGCTCCCGAATGGTTTCCACAGATCTTTCATGCACATCACTAAGTGCCGATCGGGATTCTAAAGGATGAATGCAATGTAACAATGGTCCCTCAAAAGATCTCTTGTATAGTATATGATCCCGAAGTACAAATTGTCTTGCCCTTGATTCCACTCGATGCTGCTCTACTCTCTCCTTGGGGAGTTCAACCTTCGTCAAGTAGGTGATTAGTGATTGCATCCATGCCGGTGTAGGTTCGTCATTGATATTCACTATTATTTGTCCTTCGACACTCCCTGGATCAGCCGATCGTGGTGAAAGTTGAAAGTCGATCGCTGGCTTGGTATGCATAAAAACTTGGATGTGTCGATCTTGCAAATCAGGAAAACTGGCAGCAAAGTGTGCCAACGCATCGGCTTCCCGATTTTCTTCCCTGGGCACATGCGACAACACAAAAGACTTCAAAGATTTTACAATCTTAACAAATTCTTCCCTATATCGTTGCATACAAGTTCATGGGTCTCGAAGTCTCTGGAAACTTGTTCAACAAAGAACTTTAAATCCGTAAACCCGCTGATATGCATTACTCCAATGTCCAAAGCAAGATGTATTCCTGCAAGTAATGCTTCATACTCTACAACATTGTTAGAATAGGCGACAAAAAGTTTTACTGCTGCATTTATGTGTTCTTCCCCAGAAGTGACAAAACAAATTCCAACACCAGCCCCTCCTTGTGCGGACCCATCGAGAAACATGTCCCAAACATCGTCTTCTTGCTCAATGACCACAGTGGCCCTCGTCATTTCTACAACAAAATCTATCAAGACTTGTGCTTTGATTGTTCTACGAGGCACAAACTCCAAATTCATTGCACTAAGCTGAATAGTCCATTTAGAAAATCTTGTGGTTGTATCCGATTTAAATAAAGCAGCTTCCAAAGGTTGGTCCGTATAAACTTAAATAATAGGGCCCTCAAAATAAAGCTGAAGCCTTCTTTAAAGCCAAGATAAATTTTTCAATGTTCGTGTACCTGGTTTCAGCAGGAAGTAGAGTGTGACTTACATAATACACCGGTCGGTGTACTCCATCACCGATTGTCACCAAAGCAGCGCTAACTGCGACCGTCGAAATTTCCAAATAAAGGCCCAAAAGCTCGTCGTTCGTCAGGCTCACTAACAAAGGCGGGCTTGATATATACTTCTTCAAGTCATCGAATGCTCGCTCACACTCTTCGTCCCATTCTAATTTATTACCTTGCCGAAGGACTTTAAAAAACGGCAAAGTTAGATCGACAGACCTAGAAGTGAATCGGTTCAGAGCGGCCAGCTGACTGGTTAGGCTCTGAAATTCCTTTTTGTCCTGGGCGGGGTCATGTCGATGATGGCGTTTGTCTTTTCAGGGTTGGCTTCTATCCCTCTTTAAGAGACATAATGTCCCAGAAACTTCCTACTACGAATGCCAAAGCAACATTTGGAGGGGTTGAGATTTAGATGGTATTTTCGACAAATATCAAAACACCTCGACAAATAAAAAATGTGGTCCTCGTCATTCATCGACTTAAAAATCATATCATCCACATACACTTCCATTTCCTTTCCTATCAAATCTTTGAATATTAAATTAACTAAATGATGGTAAGTAGCCCCATCATTCTTCAATGTGATCGACGTCGCAGTATAGCAAAATACGCCACTTGGCGTCACAAACAAAGATTTTTTACTGATCCTCTTTAGCAAGAAAAATTTGGTGATGTTCGGAGTAAGTATTCATGGTACTCATCAATGTACTCCCGACAACACGTCGACTAACCTGTCAATATATGGAAGGGGGTATGGGTCTCACTCACAGAATTTATTGAGCCCCTTGTAGTCAACACACATTCGCCATTTTCCTCCCGCTTTCACCACCACCTCAGGATTGGCCACCCATTCGGAAAACTTGATCTCCTTCATGTATCGAGTGGCCTCCAATTTTGTAGTTTTATGTCCAATAATTTACACAATCTGCGGTGTAAAACGACGTAATTTTCATCTTACTTGTCGAGCATCTGGGTGAGTATTAATGTGATGTTCCATTACGGCTCTGTCTATTCCTCGTACATCCTTTGGACTCCAAGCAAAGACTCCCGTGTTATCTTGTAACAATTTAATCAAATCATTCTCAAAAGCTGGAACAAGGTCCAAACTGAATCGAGTGGTCTTCTCCGAATCCCCAGGAATAAGTTCCATAACCTTAAAGCCAGCCGGCTCCATAGCCCTCCTTGGCTCTCTCAAATCCTCAATAGCATGAAATTTAGATCGGCAAGCAGAAACATAGCATGAACGAGCAGTAGCTTGGTTGACACTTACAGTTACTATCCCATCAGCGGTCGAAAATTTGAGCTTCAAATGGACCGTTAAATGCATGGCTTCAAATGCGTTGAGCCCCGATCGACCAAGAATTACATTGTATGCCATGTCGATGTTCATGACCACATAATCCAACATTTCCGATCGGCATTTCTCTCCACTTCCAAGCATGCTCAGTAAGACTATCTTTCCTAGTGGTGTGATCGACCACTGATCAAAGGACCACAATGTCATTGCTATGGGTTGCAGGTCAACTGCACTTAAACTCATTGAGTCGATCACTCCTTTAGAGATAATATTGCAAGAACTCCCTTGATCCACCAAAATCCGATGTACCCTACGATTGACAATGACATCAATTATGACGATAGGAACATTCTGGGGTTCGGAAATACCTTCCTTATCATTGTTATCAAATGTAATATCAGTTTTCGGCAGTTTTCGAGCCTCATTGATCGACATGACCAGAGATGAGTTCAATAATTCCCTGGCATGACGCTTCCTCTCCTTCTGAGAAACATCCCAACGATCACCACCCAAAATCACAAATATTGCTGGGTACATCAAGTTGTTATCCACATAATTTACATTTTCCAGATAAGCACTTTCAGGAGGTGGGTTTCCGAGGTGGTGGGAGAATTTCTGGAACAGGGGATCGTCGGTTATCTCGACGATCGTTTTCATATCGGTTATTGTTGCGATAGTTCCACCGTTGTCAACCACGGTCGCCACGATGACCGTTCCTCCGCTGAATTTGGTAGTTCTGCCGAGATAGATTGTTGCGTTCGTCATTCAGCTGTCGAGGAGCGTAGCGACGATCGTCATCTCTATCAATTCTCCTCAGTTCTGCTTTTTTTCAGGGATTTTGCCCCTCTTGTATTCCAAAATTCTTTCTTTCACAAGTTCTTTGATGTGATTTCCCAAAACGTTGCATTCAGTTGTTTAGTAATCAGTAGATTTGTGTAATTCACAATATGCCCTTTGAATCACAGTATCCATACCCCAGTTTGGCACGAATTCACTTCATTCCATCTTTATCCGAATGATAGATTTTCTTTTCTATATGCATTGCTATTGTAGGTTCTTTTTTTCATGAAGAGCAGTCATAATCTCTTATACCTTTATGTATTTGTTGATCTTTTGGGCCAGTTAACCTAGAGAGGTGGGTGGATTCTTGATGAGGCTGGTGGAAAGTCCACACAACCGAAGCACCTGTTGCAATATATCAATCTTCTCATTGGGATCCATTTTGATTCCTATAGCCACGTGATTAAATTTTTCAATGAACTATCTCAAAGTGGTTTTCTCATGTGTGTACCTTAAAGCATAAATTTTCGCCATGCTCCTTGGAAGATCGACATTAGGAGCGAATTGCTGAGTAAATAGTAAGGCGAAATATTCAAAAGAACATACCGACCTTGAAGAATGATTTTTGAACCATGATTTCGCATCTTTGTAAAGAGTTAATGCAAATATCTTGCATCGAATAGCGTCACTAGCCTAGACCGTCCCCATTCATAGTTCAAAATCGAACAAATGATCTAAGTGGTCCCCTGAGCCACTGAACGTCGGCATTCCTTCAGGCGCTCGAAAAGAACGTTTGGTTATATCTTTCATGATACGCTAAATAAATGGATGCAGACGCAGCTGAAGTAATGTAGAAATTCCATTATCTGTGCTGGGATTCTCATAGGCCTCCTCCAAATCTAGTAGAAAATCATTTTCTACATCTCTCCTGATGGGTTGATCCATTGTCTCATGGAAGAAATCTGGTCGACGATCGGTATCCATCCTCGGTCGTCGTCTTTTTATTGCGTCGAGCTCCACTACCAACTCCTAAAAGTGTGCTTGGTCAGGATCAACATCCGATCGTGGCAGCTCATTATGCGGTTGTCGACCGAGAATTTATTACTCATCTGAGCTTTGGTTTCCATGGTGGTCGTCTTCTGTGCCTGCTCCAATCGGGTTATCGTCTGGAAGATTCTGAGCGTGCTACTGAGCAACAGATTTCTGTCCTGAGGCAAAGATTGATTGCCGAAGGTCTCCAACCATTTATTCCACCATTTTCCGAAGAGATTGAAGGTCGATGGTGATCACATCTCTTCCAGTAATGTTGTTATGCGATTCTTGCTGGTGAGCTTCCATACCCTCCATAGATTCTGGGTTTTCCATAATACAAAAATGGAAAAAACTAGCAGGTAAAGCGTCTCAATAAATTTACCAGATGGTCCCCAGGGACGGCTCCAAATGTTAAGGGTAAAAATCTACACCTATATTATGATTTTTAGTGTGTGAGAACCGCTGGTAATCGATTGCCGTAATGAGAAAAGACATAGAATTATAAGTGGGAAACCCAAGAATTGGGAGGAAAGCTGAAGGGGCATCAAACCTAGGAAGAGTTCTACAAGAAAGGATGATTATAGCAGAGAGAGAGAAGAGATTGTTCTTCCTCACTATCATCTGCCATTTTATATAGATGATAATACAATTTAAAAATACTAAATCTAATAGTAATCTTCCATTGTCTCATCAGCCGCCCTCGAGCTGATTTACACGACTTTTATAGCCTGAAAGTCGTGCAACGCTGGCTGAGATTGGTGGCGCAGCCATTGTTGACATTAACCACCAACAGTGTCGATCGCTCTCGTTTATTATCGATCGGATGTTATATAAAACATATACATTACTTTGCTAATTAAACTTCGTAAACTAATGTTTCATATTTATGGTTACCAATATGATATCTCAGAAATATCGAATGTACAAAGTATATAGATATCAAATTTATGGTTACCTATAAAAATATAGAACGGTGCGACTTTTAATCTTGTCAGAGTCTATTTTATTTGATTTTGGGAAAAAATAGATATGATGTAGAATTTTAGATAGTATTTTTACAAAGTTTAATTACCAAATTAATGTATTTTTTATTTTTTGAATTAAGAACTATATAAATTGAGAATGTGTTTAAAATTATAAATTTTCTATAGGTTATAATTTAATCTATTTTATTATTTCGATATAAATTTGGTATACTTGATACATAATCGGTATACAAATGTACTGAGCTCGCCGGATATACAATATTCGATATTCTATTCACTATTGATTTTTAAAACATTGATTAAAACAATAATAATTGTTGTGGTAAAAAAAGCAAGGGTACCAATAGTCGTCCGATTCGTTACAAAACGAACTCGGTTTTAATTTATTTGAAATGTGGGAAACGATTATGTATGAAAGGAAGACTGACACAACAATTTTTTTAGTGGAAAACCCATAGAAAGAGGGNAATAATAAATTTAAATACATAATTTTAAAAATAGCTATATTTAAATTGAAAAAGATAACTTGTAACCCACATAATTTATTCTTCTCCAGATTGGGTATATCCGAAGAATATTCCGTCCTTACAAGCAACATACTTTTATTTGAACAAAATTAAAAGAATCGGGCAGGACTTGTCAGATTAATATCCCAGTTATCGAATATATTTAAAAGTATGTTGAAATGAATTACAAGGTTTTGATCAAGACAAGATAATTTTGAGGAGTAGAGAAAACTAAACAGGCCGAATAGAAGTTGATATTGGGCCAAAATACGCCGTCGGCCCTACAAAGCAAGGATGGCAATGAACAAAACAATCTGATTATTCCAATAGATGCCGTGATTACCTTGTTCATTTTTGTCCTCCGCCAAAAAACTCTATTGGTATATCACTCCCTGCACAAATCAAAGGGGAAGAAGAATTAAACAGTGAGTTGAAAAATACAATAGAATACAATAACCATACCATCAAGAAATGGTACGGCAGATCCATCTACAAGCTTTAACGCTTTATCTTTCCCGTCAATAATGCACTGGACATTACATTACATTACATTACACACACAAAGCAATGATATCAATCAGATCCATGATATGAATGAATTAAACCGGGATTACTTTGAGATTGAGAAGCATATTAAGACCAAATATCAAGTCCATGTTGGGTGTATCCATAACGTACAAGTTGCACGCTCCTACAACGCTTCCAATCTAATTCCACACCACACTCGTCACATTCAATTCTCCAACACAACAAATATGTAAGTGTTGTATATATTCTCATACCTCAAGTGGAGCATAATGAATCTTCCCTAAAAGTTCAGCTGTGCCAACTCCCTCAACAGTTTTACTCAGTTCCCTATCCATAAGGCTATAGATTCTGCAACGCTGAGCGCAGTCTTTTGATATGATCGAGAACTGGGCTCCAGTGTCAACTAGAGCCTGACACAAATAACTACTCTTCAAGTACAAGATATAAGGAAGAAAGTGTGTTTGTTCATTGTTGTGTGACTAACCTTCACTGAGACATCATTAATCTTTATCTCTACATACAACATCGTCTGAGAGGAGGAAATATTAATGAACTGAATACTAAAAGTTTATTAATGAAATTACGTACCACACTTGTGAATCCTTCAGGCATGCATTTCATTGCTGCTTGCATGTTATCTTTAATACTGTTATCCCAATAACTAGGGCATTGGAAAGACTGCGAAAAAGGGGATGGAATATCTAATGAATATTACACTACAAGTGAAGAGAATTTGAAGATAATGAAACTCACAGGCTGGTTCACTTGTCCATGTGATTGTGATCCTTGATGGGGCTCTTGCCTGCAAACAAATAGACAAAATATTATGCAAATTGTAATGGAAATCACGGGATGGTGTAGGGTTGCCGTTTCCTTTGGATGTAAGACAAACCTGAGGGCAGGAGATGGAGATGGAGATGGAGATGGAGATGGAGATGGAGATGGAGATGGAGATTGAGATGGAGGTGCAGATGGAGATGGAGATGGAGATGCAGAGTCGGGGCTCATGGCGATCACATCTCCATCACAAACACCAAAGAAACTCAATCTATTGCCGTTTCTCATCTCCGTTCCATTAATTAGCAACTTTTGTAGCTGCTGTTTCACTCCTGTCTGTTCATTTCAAAGCCAAATCAATTCTTCAAAGTTGTACTAAACTCATAAAGATAGATTTCTAACCTCAACTTCAAGCAGGGCTTTCAGATTCTCCACCTGTCAGTCACACAAATCTCATAAATTTGAGGTAAAAAATTGTTAAAAAAAGACATTTTGAATTAATCGAGATCTATGCATTTCTCACGACACTCAAGTATAGTATTCATATGTAAATCTCAATAAAAAAACAGACCGTCTCGTCATAGCTGACACCCAATTCTAAAATATCTCCAGACTCCGTCACCACAATGATCTTCATTATTCCTCTTCAAAATCCCTCAACGAGCAGGCTACTAAACAATGAGGATTCCACTTTTTAAAAATGAGAATGCTAACAATCATATATAACAGCTATAAATTTGAAATTATATAAAATAAAATGATTTCTCAACAAAGTTAAAGAAATGTAGAAAATTTGAAAAAGCACTGAAGAATAAAGTTACAGTAGATTGCTCCCATTTTGGTCTGTAGACTGTAATGTCACATTGTAATAACAATACATTTATGACATCTTATTACTTTAGTAAATAATAGATATACAAAATTATTTAATAAAAAAAATAAAACACATATTCAGTTTGAAATCTCAAATGAAATTCGAAAAATATGTAGTATAATATTCAAAAGAAATCATATTTCAAATAAAAAAGGACACGAATCCGAATAAAAAAATACCTTCTTCCAAAGTCGCCTTGCCTTGGCTTTGTGCTGACCTGACCTCAGATATGTTCTTATAATCCAGTGGTTTCACCAAGGGATAATTCATGAAGTCAATATAGAATCTAAGGTTAAAATGTTATAACCGAAGACACGAAAAAGAACGAGGATGGATATAATCAGTCTAAAACAGGGATGGAAGAGAACATGAGAACCAATAAAAATTTCATATCATCAGCATTTAGGTGCAAATTATATATTTCAAGAAAGAACATAATCTAATATGTTTTAGGTTTATTTAAATCCTTTTAAGATGGTGCAAATCAAGCGAAGTATGAAGATGATGCAGAGGTATTTCCCAGGACCTGCATGAATCAACAATAAACTAGTAAAATGAGGAATCTAAAAACAATGTCCTTTTGTACAGATGAGTTATCCTGACTGATTATTAGGTAGATGTTTGTGGAACTATACCTCAAGTTGTTCTTCGGTGAAGAAATCTTTATGAACATTCCATTCGTCTGCGTGGGTGCGACGAAATTCTGCAATTGCTTTTGTGACAGTGGACTTCAATGGAGAGGGCCCTGCAACGAATCTTGCCAGTAAAGTGACGTGCTCAGGCAACCACCTGGGATACATGTAATCGAGCCTTTTTAGTATGAATAATCATGAAGACATTTACACGTTCCTACTGATGAAGACAACCAGCTAAATAAAACTAAAGGTACCTTGGCATATCATAAGGAACTGATAGTACACAAGCTGCCAAAGCAAGTATTGAACCATGCAGGGCTGCAACATGAGACGCAGATATCTTGCCTCTGCTCTCAGATGAAAAAGATTATATAAGAAGTCAAGTAATTATAAATGATGACCGATGGCATAGAAAAAAGTAAAACACCTGTGCTTTCTCCCATTGTATATTAACGTTGCGTTATCATAAGCCCGTTGGCGAAAGTTGCTGACCAAGTCTTCATCACCAACCTTCATAAGGCCTGCTAAAACAGCAGCAGCATGCTCCCTTATCTGAAAATTATTTTCTAAAAGTTACACTGAGCATCTCTGAGATGGGAATTATGCAATTATCACAGCTAAAGAAGATAACAAAGAATACATCATGTAGCCAAAAAGAAGCTGTTTATATTAACAATGTCTATTTGGGAAAAAAGACTTGCTTCAAGTTGACTGTCTGTCAGAAGCTTCTCAACAGCCTGCCAAATTGTCTGCTTATCTTTCTCAGATAGGAGAAAGGTGTGCCTAATTGAAAAGAGAAAAAACATCAGTCATACTGTTCCCCAGGCATAAAACAACTGTAAATTTCATAATAAAAAGCAGAGCTATACGACACCAGCCAGACTTATTGCTACTTGTTGCAGCAGGCAAAAGGTTTCATGAAATAAAAGAAGGAGCATCTTGAAGTAGACTGAAAAAAGCTGTTAAGTAATTGTAGTAACAGCACAAGTAGAATCTAGCATGTACTAACAGCATACCTGTATATGAAATTCCGCAGATATGTTAAGGTTGCAGAACGAGTTCTCCAATTGGGATCTTCAGCAAGTGAAAGAATGACAAGCAATGATTTTGTAAGATGAGGCCCCTCAAAGACCAACCACTTTAGCAGCTCAAAAGCAGCCTTGGCAAGATTTGAAAGCTCCTTATTTGATGTTTCCTTAAAAGAATTAACAATAAGAGATTTATTCCAATTATATAACTCATACATAGAGCACAAAAACGGGATGTACTAGCAACGGCAAAAATACTAAATTTCCAGCAAACAGGAAATCGGCTAATTGATCAATAAAATGCATGAAGCCTGCTTGATAATGCACTCCACAGCCAAAGAAAAGAAATAAAAAACTAAACACAATGCCAGCCAAAGTACATGATGTTAATTCAAAGTGGACGTTACATCCATTCTTTCCCCTCCAAACTTGAGAGGGACAGAATATTGGAGGTCAGAACATCGTAGGTGAACATGATAATTTTTCCTTCGAACATTAAGAGTGGAGACAAGATATCACCATAGAGTTCAAGAAAAAATACCTGCAAAGCTAGCACAGGATACAAAAGTTCCACAATCACACCCAGCAGAACTGAGGACCTGCCTGATTTCAATGATGATATGATGAAGTAAAATAACTGCATATGAAAATCGCAGAAGTCATTTTGCTGCGGTTAGAGAAAGTATTGGAGTACGCAAATATATTACACATAAGTACCGTTTCCATCCAATTGATTTCATCTTGAGGATGGTTTACTGAACTGGACGATATTTCCAATAAATCTGATGCACTAGCACTTTGTATCTTTGGCACAAGTTCACGAGCTCGTGTGATTAGAAATTGATCCCAACATCTCGCATATTTTGAATCTGTGCCTCCCATTCCACCTTCATGCAACTGATCGTTATGAAAAGATGCATGCAAATAGAGGTTTGAGCATATGACAGAAAGTGAGACACCAACAGCTTCTCTCACCTGTAAGAAGTAGCCATAAATTCCGACAGTCCATGATTTAGATATATATCATCACTGGAAACAAATTTATGCTAAATTAATAACACAAATCAATTTCGTCAAGAAAAAATCAAAATATCAAGATGCCTAAAATCATGTACATTCATAAAGAATTATGGAAGGCTGTAAACATACGTGTGCAGAAGAGTGACTCATGTTGGTCAGTAACTCATCCAAAAGATGATAGTGAACAATTTTTTCAATCTCTGGCATTCTTGGAGGAGATATTTCAATGAAAACAGCTGCGATAAATGTATATCGTTTGGCAACTACAGAAGTGGGGACTGTTTGAGGTAAAGGTTTTATCACAGAATCAATTACTTTATGTCTCAGAAGAGGTGCTCTCGTTCCCGAATTCCCTTTTCCCGTGACTGCATAACGTATACTTGCAGTCCACTCTGGAATAGATTCTACAGAAGGTGCATTAATAACGCCATTCAACAGGGCCCCCATCCAGTTGTTCCATTCATCTGATATATCAATGACATCAGCGTGGAGAACTCCAGCCATTGCCTCAGCAGCAACACATTGCTTTGTTCTTTCCTTAGCAACCACAAACTGCTCCAATGAACTTCTGAGGGATGATATGACAGGCATACCACACTCCTGAATAAGCCTTTTAAAAATTCTTGCAAAGTTTGAGTAAAAGTTATCATCTCCAAATGAAGATATCCAACTAGGAGTACGAGGCCATGAAGCAGAAAAATCAAAATAGAAGCGTGTTATGGATTTCTCCACGAAGCTCTGCATAGAAGAACCATCATAACTTCCTTTTGAAGATATAGCATCCAGATCTGTGATGATATGAACATGGGAAAGACTATTCAAAGTCTCACTGAAGAAGCCTTCTTCCTGGAAAATACCAGTCAAAGCATCTTCTAGAGATGATCTGTCTCCCACATGGTATTCATGTCCTGCTATGCATTTTTTTGTGGAATGTTTGTAAGGTGATTCTTTTAGAAGTGAGTTTAGAGCAGAGATCGCTAATATCCTTGTCTGCGGAAGTTGACTTTTGAGATTCTTCAAAAAGTGACCTGAAAATGGTAAATACTTAACACCAAATGTTGCTTACAGCCAGAAATCAAAATGACCAGCATCTACACATGTATAATAATAGCATGCATTACCCGAAATTTCTACATGCATGGGTATATTTGGGTAACCTCGAGATGCCATAGCCAACAAAAGTAAGACTCTGTTGGCCATCAAATTGTACCTGCAATTAAACCATATATAATGGAATCAATCCACAATGCAAACAAATCAGTGAATTTTTCGGGTACCAATAACTGGGACCTGCTGATGCAAAGGTGTGGGGAAAATGCATACCTCCAATGCAGATCATTGATTAGAAAGCTCATAGAACTAATTTCAGCAACCAGATTTTTGAAATCAGTGTCATATGAATGACCATCTCCCAATACTCTCCTTGGTAATCCCACAAAATGGGTGTTGAACTTGAAAAAAAGCTGTTGGCATATATTTATGATGGAAGACAAAGTAACTGGGTTAATTCCTTGAGACCTTGAAAAGAAAATAAAGAATTCAAGGGTGAAAAGGGAAATGAAGAATAAAGAACTCAAGTATCAACCTCAGTGATTGCGTTTTGAGCCATTAGTGATTCATTATGTGAGCTTCAGAACACAAAAGATAGATCAGCTACTATATCTGCATAACACACTAAAAAAGACATTATCTAGAAATGTCACCTATATAAAATTCCAAGAAGGAATGAAGACAAAACTTTCATGTCCTGGATGTAGTGGTACCAAAGAGTGTTAGAAAACAGGGGAATCCATTAATATTAAATAATATAGCAGCAATTAAAATAAAAAAGGATACCCTGGATAATCGATTCAGAATGGTCTTGGAGGAAAGTATAGCACATGAACCTAAGACTGCATGTTCAGGCAAGCTTGGATTTCTTAGATTCTCAGCAAGTTTTAGCACACATTTTCCAGTTACAGATGGCCATCTCCTTATTAAATTCAGAATACATTTTGCTGCAAGCCTGATGAAAAATAGTGAGAGGAAGGATCAGATATATCAGGGTGATGACCATACGGAAAAGGAAAGAGGAACTACAACAGCTAAACAATAAGAACGAATCGTTAATTAGAAATCACATTTCTCAGATTTTTGAAAATATTAAAGCTGATTCCACTCTTTTGTATATGTTTAACCAGCAGACTTCAACTAAGTTAGAAAAAGACAACGTCACAAAAATTATCATCTAATATGGCACTAGACCTATATTACCTTCTAACTGTCTCGTAGTTGTGCAGTGAGAGTTCAAGAAGATCATCCATTAAATGGCTCACATGGTTAGATGGAAATTTGTCCCTGCCCATTCGAAACAAGTGATATGATGACTGTGATGATCTCCAACAATTGTGCATATATGCCTTGTCAATAAGAGCCCAGCGTGGCCTGTAAAATAGCAATTCCAGCATGAAAATGACACTGAAGCATAAAAATTAAAAAAGACCCAAAAAACAATAATACATCATGAAGTTAGTTGGAGGCTATAAATACCTTCTTTTTCCTTTTGAATGGGATGATACAATGAAGTTCACTGGAGGCTCAATAGTCGCAGCAGATTCCAGTTTCCATGCCTGTCGTTGATTAGACCATTCATCATACTCTGCACTCCCTGAATCATCAACATAGAAAAATAAATTTGTGAGAACAAGCACCAAGGGATCTTTTCTACGGCAAGTTTACCATAATTTGCTAATGTGTCCATTATGCGAATGAGGAGCATAAATAAGATGCTATCATCAGACTTTTCCTTGAGCAAGTATCTGCAATTTAATAAAGATGGGTAGATCTACTGGGCAGCTTTTTAATGCAAAGGAAGGGAAAGAAGCAGCACACAAGGAAATAGATTATACTTGCACGTTTCATGGATGGCATCTGCTGCTTTCTCTCGTAATTCTGAACTGCCTACAACTGAACCCATCGCTCCAGCAATGAGGAAAGGAAAGCCGCCATCATGCTCATAAATGCCATCCATAGAGTGCTGTTTGAAATCAGGCAAACAAGACAAAACACCTTGCAATGACGAATCAACACGAAGAAGGGTCACTTTCAAGTGATCTTTTTCATCTCCTGAAAATAAAGAGTGCATATCAGCCACAAAAGATTGAAGAAAGAGTGAAGGATATCTTTATTCCATATAAAACAAAAAAGCAAGTGTTAGTAAGTTACATCATACAATATTAGATACATAGAAACCCAAAAATGTCCATACAGTGTCTATAGGCCTATCCAAATATAGTAGAGTAAACATGCTACATTTGACCATGGATAGAATAAAATTGATTGAAAATGCTTATCAACGTACTTGAATATTTTGAAGGTATGACAGGTTTACCTGAATCCGAATGAATTTTCAACTGGAAGATGCTAAGCAACTCATGCAATGCAGATTCAAGATGCAACATAAGAAGCTCATTGGCAAAATTAAGTTCTTCCTCCACTGGTATGTGCCAGTCGGGTCCCAACACAAGCTTGTCCATAGAAAAATCCTTCTTATCAACCCATTCCTCTATTGAAGCACCCGAAGGATGGCGAATAACACATCTAGGATGTCAATATAAGCACATATTATAATAATCCCAGCATAAGCATTCATAGAGATGCAATTTAGCAAATAAGGATAAAAGAGTAAAGATTACTTGTACTGGTCTACGGGATAATATTGAACAAGGCTCCCCAAAAGAGAACGTAGAACATGATCACCAGCTTTGTTTACCTGGATTGACATTAGATTCAACTATGAGAATAGCTCATGAATCATCATAAATGTAAGCCTAAAAAATGAACTTGAAGAAACAGGAGAATTGCATAACTAATGATCTAATCAAATACAATAAATCACACACATTTAAGGCCTTTCACTATGGAAGCTCTGTACCCAAGCATTCTCACACATAGAGATTTTTGCATCCAAATATAATCAAAGTGAGCAAATACAAATTTATAAAGTTTCCATTCAACCAAAGTGCCACAAATACCTTCCAAGATGTCGAATCAAAGGACAAAACAATAACTTCTTTGAGTTGTTCCTTGTAGTGTAAGAGTGCTGGACCTCCATAACTGATTCCAAATGCAAGCACTTTCAATTGATACACGATTGAAGTTTCAAGATTTGGAGACAAAGACGTTTTTCCCTGAACCAAAAGAAATGAGTTAAAATTATATGCGATAGGTTAAAGCATATAGGAAATTACGATAGAACCTCTCCTGATAATAAGGCATTAAAATCTGTTCTACTTCCAAAGCCAGTGGTAGGCGTTGCTTTCAATGAGGAAATAAGTAACTCTAGAATTGGTTTTATAACTTGATCAACTGCTTCTCCGGGATTAGAATGAAAACATGCGCAACAGAGAAATCCAACCTCTGCAGTTGCTCCAGGAAGAATATTTGTGGTGACAAACTTGGATATCTTTATGAGTGCCTATATTTATTACACAAGATTCCATTTAAAATATCTCCCCAAAATTACATCTACTTTTTCCATTACCTGCTTGTACAGTGAATTTGAGAGCCTCCCAAAAAGAATCTCCAACATACAAAAGTAATATGGGCCCTCCTCCACCAGGAAGGTCCCCGATGTCGCAGGTGAATATAAGCCGTCATTCCTGCATCAGTACAGATCACATATTCACATTTTTAATGCATTACACAAGTTTACGTGCAACAAGGGGATTAATGAATAAGAGAAGTAAGAGACGAAAACAACATACATAACACCACTATGTTCCAAATGTTGAAGTAGAGAAAACAACCGATCCAAGAATTCATCAAGCCACTCAGACAATGCAAATGAAGAGATTAATGAATCCTCACTAAAATTGTCATCCAGGGAAGAAATCTGCCAATGAAGGATGCTCAAAATAGTTTGTAAAAAAACTTTTGATTTTTTAAGAGAAAAAGCATACACTGGAGAACAAAGATCCTATAAGCTGCATAGTTGCCAGAGTTTTAGGCGGATCATTTGCATCCATCCCAAGTAAAGCATTGGATAGAGAAATCATTAGTACATCGGCATATGAACACTCTCCATCAACATTGCTAGAACCCAGATGCAAGGTTGCGAAAAACAAAGCTCTTCCTGCAAATGCTACAGATGTCAAGGCAGTCTTCAACTGGTGGGTGGCCGTCATCTAATCAAGGAGAAATAATAATTAAACGGAATCAAAAAGAAACTGACGAAGACTCTAATTTCAAAATAAAAAACTAAAAACTAAAAAAGAAACTTACAGTCTCCAAAGCCATATTAAAACTGTTGACCAAGAATGGTAAAACCAAAGAAGGTTCAATGTAAGATAAAATAGAAGTTGCATCAGCAACAGATCTTGAAAGCTGGTCGTTTTTACTGTACTGTCCACGATGAATTAACGTCAGTATACTATTCACAAAAGAGACCCTTTCATGATTTGCCATGAATTCGCCAGCAGCCCCCAGTGCACTTCTGTTACTGCAGAAACACATATCAGGCACTGATTCACTAAATAGTTAATTTGAACAAGTAACCAGAAGATCTCTTACAGTTGCTCCAGCAGCAAACGTTTCTGAAATACTTTAACCAAGTGGTACAAGAATTGCCCTAAGGAGTGAGTCCACCGGCCACCATTTGATGGATGATAATATCTGAAATGATTTCAATAATAACCAGGACTTTATCAAAATTGAAACAAAATTTAAAACAAGCGAAAGGATGGAGAAGTTGTTGGCAAACTGTTCTAAGAGGTTGACTAATTTAGCAAAATGCTTCTGTGCAGAGCTTCCAGGTTTAATTAAGTATACCTGCATTAAATGTGAGAAACTTAATTGCAAATGGATAGGTCGTTGGCTGGAATCAACATCTAGTTATGAAAACTCTTACGATCGACTTTGCAATAGATTTCGATGGACTAGCAGTACGATTTGAAAATAAGAATCCCATGCTTCTGGGAACATCTCTTGGGAATGGATATGAAGCACGCCCATTAGCCACAGGAACCTATCAGAAAATTCAAGCATTCATATCATAAGCTCAAGGATATATAAAGCTGCAGATGATGGAGAGGAAATACTGTTGAAATCATTGGTCGAATTGCGTAATCAGAAAATTTGGACAGTTGGTAGAACATACCTCAAACATGTTTAAGTAGATATTGAATAAATCAGGCAGGGCAGCGTCCCAATCAAGGAAATTGCAGTTCTTTATGACACGAGCAGTCAGAGAAGCCCATTGGCTGTTCCAGAACTGGCAATTGGGTATGGAATTCCAATGATACAAGCATATACGAATCCAATCACTGCAAAAAACTAAAAAGATAAAGATGCCTATTTTGTAACAAACATACAATGCACAGGTAATTACTTACTTCTTAAAGAAATCATGATTTGCACAGTTTGTTGAGAGGAAAAGTCTTAAAAATCCTGCACCTTCAAAGGAGGCATTATGCCATGGATTTTCCATCAAGGATCTGAAGACTTGCTTTCATTACGCATTGAGGATTTGAAAATACATGGAGATATAACATTGACAAAACACATGGTATATGGCCACAAGACAGAATAATAGAATTCAATAGTGAAGGAAAACAGTGATCAGGATTACGCACCAAATATGAAACATAGATAGAACATAATGGATCAAAATTTAAAAATTACACTCCATAGAAATTATTTTGTCTCGTCGTTGTTAGATCAATGCTTCAGAATTAACCATGCAATTCATTGGACGATATAAATCATATACTGGAGATTGCAAATTCAAACAAGATTTGTCATCGTGAAATACCTAAATTCAGACCATATCTCAATAGCAGAATTTCGAGGAAAGAATCTCCGGCAGTTTCGAACAAGAGATGTAACCATTTCAAAATGTTGCTGTCTCAATCTAAAACCTTCAGGGCCAGTGTTCCTGCACCAGATATTAATGCCAAACAAAGAATTAGTAAATAAGGTAAAGCACTAATATCTCAAGTAAAAGAGAACTGGCTATCCACTCAAACTACATAAACAAAGGTTGGAACATGAAATGCATCTGACTCAGAAAAGGATTTTTAATCAATGTAGAAAGACATGAATCAGAAAAAACAAAAACGAAACATAAATTTCAATCACCTCGTAAAATGGGTGTTAATCAAAGTGTCATACAAAGGCCTCCACTGAACTTCCAATGATAACCTTTTCCTGTATTTATTCAACAATCTGACTAAAAGGTTTCCCCACTTGACCTGTTTAAAGCAATTCAGAAGGAAATATCAATCAAAAAATGAAGGTCTCAGAAAAGACAACGTGCCTAAAATTTCACCTGGGCATATAGCTTGTTGTCTGCTGTTAGAAATAGCTTCAATCCAACTTCTAAAACGCTAGAGATATCTTCAGCATCTACATCACTCTTTGCCTTCAAAAAACTGCATTGATAGAAGAAAAACAAGATTTACAAGTGCAAAAATGAAAATCATTTGCATCTGCAGAATGAGAAAACAGAAGAGTGAAGCAGTTCATTGTGAAATATCTGGATTGACAAAAATATACGCACATACCAACACCGACCAAGCTCAATATCTACCCGTAAACGAAAATAAATAACGGTAAAAACTTAACAGTTCAATGATCGGAACCCATTTCAGAGTAGAATAAACCCATTCAGGATCATCCGGCACACATGACTCCTTAAACGATTGTACAACTTCAGCGAAGGAATCTATCTCCCGCCTCGCCGCCTCCGCCACAGGCGGCGGCAACCATACGTTGTACAGGTGCATTTCTTTATCACTAAATGAAAACAAGATAAAGTAGACCAAAAATATCAGAACTTGGAAGTCAATCTTGATGTAGCGCTCCCAATAATCCCATTACAATATCAAAAGATTGCATTAAGTCACAGTCTTCTTTCTTTCTATCCAAGAAATGGGAGAAACGTCATTCAGTTGTCACATGGGCAAAACGGCATGTTGAATCTTTTATTTGTATTTAACTTTTACCGTAGCAGTAAAATTACTATTTAACTGCGGAAAAACCGTGTTTTCCTTTTCTATTTCAGTATAGAAGACAAGACAGACAATCTTTTCCACTTTCTTGGAGTTCCCACACAAGAACAACGAACCCAGAAAGCATAGCTCCGATCACGGTGAATACAAACCCCGCTGTCTTGTTAAGCAAGAAAAAAATACTGCCGACTTCTGGCGATCAACCGGAAAACAAATCGCTGCCAGAAAATCAATTTACTAACCTCAAAAAGTTACTTTTGAATTCAAGAATAGGAAGATCAACGAGAAGAAATCAAGAAGGGAGGGATATGGGGTCTTTTCCCTAAATAACCTGATTACAAACAATCTTCTCTAACCAACCTACGTATATTTTTGTTTCCCACAATAACCAATTTATTACCTATCAACAGGTTATAACTTGGAGGATTAATTGAGCACAATATTTTCATACTGATCGATATGATGAAAACCGGTTGGTATTGGTATTTCGATCGGTAAAGATCGGTATCAGGTTTCCGTGTCAAAATTTGGGTCTGTTCCAAGTCGATTTGGTAAAAAAAATAAAAAAATATTTTAATTTTCTTTTAAACAACTAAATTGTGTACCGACTGGTATACCAGACGATATATGGTTGTAACCGGTATTTTGAAATATAGACATTGTTATAAATTTTTGGTATATCGGATATTTCGAACGTACTAGTTCTATCTGGTATTTTGATAAAATAACGATCGGTGCGGGTTTTGAGAGTTCGGGTTGGAACTAACTTGTTGGATTTAGAAAATAAAATATTTAAGAAACTTTTAGAATTTTTGATTCTTACTTTTTTGAATTACGAACAATATAAATTGAAAATGATTAAAAATTTGTACATCTTTTCTAGATTAATAATTTATTTTAATTTGTTATTTCAATGCGTGTTCGATATATATCCGATATACTCGATACATATTCAGTGTATCGATGTGATGAGTTTGTCCGTTATATAGACAGATAACGATTTTTAAAATATTTAATATAGATGATATTTTTGTAACTTGGAAATGAAGATAGAGTAGGTTAGTTTAGGTAAAATAATAATAAATGGGTTAATTTGGGAAGATGTTTTTATAAATAGGTTATTTCTGGAAAAAAACGGGATATGAGTACGGAAATGAAGCGGTGGGAGTAGATGGTTATGAAATGACTATATAGCCCCTCATTTCTTTAAGACGAGATTTGGAGGGGCAGTTTGGGCAGTAGTGCAATTTTTGGCCCTATATAAAATTATAAAGGACCGTTAAGAGGCGCGGGGTACGTCACATGCTGCTGCCAGCTGGATTATTACTTTTCATATATTAAAGATGCCAACTCGAATCTGTGAAGAAGAGGTAAAGTCGGGATAACCACCACGGTTAGGAGAAATGAGAAGAAGAATTACTAAGAACTGAAGTCAATTTTCAATTGTATTTAAATGAATGTACAGAACCTATTTAGTATTTATACACAATATATAAACTAAAGACATAAATACCCTTTATATGTATGGTATTTACAAACTTTAACAGAATCTTCGTTGAGGGTTGCTTGCCGCGTCCGATATCGGCGTTTTATTTGATTCGTAGTTCCGGCTTCCGTCGTCTTTGTTTTCTGAAATCTACGCAGAGCGATATACGATCATGTGATTGGGTTATTACTTGTTGGGATTATTTTCCTGCCAAATTTGAAAGAAATCGCCGTTTTTATTGTCCGAGATTGATTTAATTACAATGGATGTAGCTCAAATTTACTGCCTCCGGCCCTCCGTGGATGATATTGGTTGGATCTCCGGAGTTTTCAAGCAAAGCAATTGTTCTTGGCTTGGATTTGCGGAGCTTAGCTTACTTGGTGTTTGTAATTTGTATACAGCAGGGTTCAAAATAGCTGATCCTGAGAATTGGGAATTTGCCAAGGAGGATTCGCAGTCACTTCCTATGGAACTTCAGACTTAGAAACTTGAGCAAGAAGACTCGCTAACTTTGATGGGGCCATGGTTTCTTTCTTGGAACTTACCAGTTACCTTATTGGAACCAGTTACCCAAAGAGGCGATTTCCGGGCAGTAAAGCGTAGTGGCTGATGTTTGAAATCGCGCATTCTAAACTCAGCTCACCATTTCAGAACCCGCATAAACTCCAAGCCTAAACTTCGTCCTTCCGCATTGGAATTAGAAACAGCAAATATCAAAGGAGTGAAGAGTAGACTCTTAGAATGTTCTTGAGTATTCAATTAATTACAAAAATTGAATAAAGTTTTCGGGATGTTTGAAGTCAATGTGAATCCAACACGGAAAAATAAATGTTGGAATGTTAAAATATCCTACGTGTAATTGTAATAAAATTTGGAATAGTTTATAAGAAAGAAGAAAGGATAACAAAGTAATTAGCTTGTTCAATTTTTTTACGGGATCTCCTCTTTTATATCCATGCACCACTCTATAATTTCAACAATAAATTAATCAATTATAATAAAAATATCCAAAATAATCTTGAAACCGAAGGCTTGTTAGTTGAAACTGGTAAGATGCACCAAGCCCAACTAAAACTTTACTTGCTATTGCAGCAATATTGTTGATAATAACCCTCTAACCATATCTATTCTAATACATACCTTTCAGCAGGAGCTTGGAGTTTGTGGAACTGAAGATCATGGAATCAGAGCTTCCAATATGCAAAATCTGCTGTCAAAATCTGGGAGTAGATTCTAATGGCCAACTGTTTGTGGCTTGCAAAGAATGCAATTACCCCATTTGTCAGCACTGTATGGAACATGAAACCAAAGGAAACAACGCTTGTTTTCATTGTGGCGTTCCATATGGTACTAGAGAATCTAAAGATCATGTACCGGTTTCATTGCAATCGAATTCCTCTCATGTAAGATCATCATTCACTCTCTGTAAGCTTATTTTCTGAAATCTTGTATCGCAGGATTTCGGAGTTCATGCTCGAAATGTGAGTACAGTTTCAACTGCAGATAGTGGTAAGTTCAAATCCAGTAATGGATGAGCTTCTTCTCTTTGATTGATAATGTAATGAATCCTTAAACACTGCTCCCTCCTTGTTTTCTGTTGAAAAAAGATTATATTCATGAATCCGGAAATACAATATGGAAGAACAGGGTGGAAAGTTGGAAAGAAAAGAAGAGCAAGAAGAAGAAAAAAGCTGTAAAACAAGATATAACAGAAGTAGACATTCCACCTGAGCAGCAAATGGAAGAGAAGCAAGAGTAATATATGACTTAACAATTTTTTTAAGGTTCAGACAAAACTAACCGATATCAATGTAGGTTAAGTGCGGATACGGAGACACTTTCAAGAGTTTTTCCCATAGCAAAAACACAGTTGACATCTTACAGAATAGTGATCATCCTTCGGCTGATAATTCTTGCCCTTTTCTTGTATTATCGTTTGACTCATCCTGTCAGTGGCGCATTCCCTCTTTGGCTAACTTCAGTCATTTGCGAGATTTGGTTTGCCTTTTCTTGGGTTCTTGATCAGTTTCCAAAATGGTCACCTGTAAACAGAGAAACATTCATTGACAAATTATCTGCAAGGTATGTGTTTTTCTACGATCTTATGCACTAATATAATACTTACAAAGTTGCTTGGATTTTCAGGTATGAGCGTGATGGGGAACCGTGCGATCTCGCAGCTGTCGATTTTTTTGTCAGCACAGTTGATCCCATGAAAGAGCCTCCTCTGATAACAGCAAACACGGTTCTTTCAATCCTTGCTGTGGATTACCCTGTTGACAAAGTTTCATGCTATGTATCTGATGATGGTGCAGCTATGCTTACTTTCGAGTCTCTTGTAGAAACTGCAGAATTTGCAAAGAAATGGGTGCCTTTCTGCAAAAAGTTCTCCATTGAGCCTCGTGCTCCGGAGTTCTACTTCTCACAGAAGATTGATTACCTGAAAGATAAGGTTCAGCCTTCTTTTGTCAAGGAACGAAGAGCAATGAAGGTAAGTACGATCCACATAAACTCACATTTTCTGCACAAGTTTCATATATGTTGATCTGATCCTGTTTGAGTTGCAGAGGGATTATGAAGAATATAAGGTAAGTATCAACGTTCTCGTAGCAAAAGCACAGAAAACACCGGAAGATGGATGGATAATGGCGGATGGAACACCTTGGCCTGGAAACAAGACACGAGACCATCCAGGCATGATTCAGGTGTTTCTAGGCGAGACTGGTGCACGTGATGTGGAGGGTAATGAAATTCCAAGGCTCGTTTATGTCTCTCGAGAGAAGAGACCTGGTTATCAGCATCACAAGAAGGCCGGTGCCGAAAACGCTCTGGTATGATCCATCAATTAGTTCTGTCAATGAATCTTTGTGTTAATTAGCCAAAAACTTAACAAGTAAAGAATCTGTACCTAAGTGGATAATGGCTGCTAAATTTCAGATAAGAGTATCTGGTGTCCTTACGAATGCACCTTATATTCTCAATCTCGACTGTGATCACTACGTGAACAACAGCAAGGCGATTCGTGAAGCAATGTGTTTCTTGATGGATCCGAAAATAGGCAGAGATGTGTGCTATGTACAGTTTCCTCAAAGATTCGATGGCATAGATAAGAGTGATCGTTATGCTAACAGGAACACAGTCTTCTTCGATGTAAGATTCTCTGATCATCTAAGATACTGAGATTCATATAAGATTTTATCAAATAATATGAATTGATTCCAATGGGATGATCTCATAGGTTAACATGAAAGGGTTAGATGGGATTCAAGGACCTGTTTATGTCGGAACTGGCTGTGTCTTCTTCAGACAAGCTCTCTATGGATACGGACCGCCTTCTCTGCCACCTCGGAAACCTTCTTCTTCGAGTTCTTGCTGTCCCTGGAAGAAAAATACAAAAGAAACAGATGTATCACAGTTCCACCGTGATGCAAAAAGAGAAGACCTCAATTCTGCAATATTCAACCTCAGAGAAATAGAAAGTGAGTTCCCACACTCTTCGCGGCTTCTTCCGAAAACCTAAAGTTCATGCACAAAACCCACTTGGAATCATCCACTTAAGTAATGTATAATGCAGGTTACGACGAGCAAGAAAGATCATTGCTCCTCTCTCAGATAAGTTTTGAGAAAACCTTCGGTTTATCCTCTGTATTTATTGAGTCTACATTGATGGAAAATGGAGGAATAGCAGAGTCAGCCAATCCATCAACGCTGATAAGAGAAGCAATACATGTTATTGGCTGCGGGTATGAAGAGAAAACAGCATGGGGAAAGGAGGTAAGAAGGAAAAAAGATATGATCTAAAGTCTTACCTTCCCATGTTGCAATGAAATCTTGATCTCTTTCAGATTGGTTGGATATATGGATCGGTAACGGAGGATATCCTGACTGGGTTCAAGATGCATTGCCGAGGATGGAGATCAATCTACTGTATGCCGTTGAGGCCGGCGTTCAAAGGGTCAGCTCCGATCAACCTTTCTGATAGACTGCACCAAGTTCTCCGTTGGGCATTGGGGTCTGTCGAGATCTTCCTCAGCCGCCACTGTCCTCTGTGGTACGGATTTGGTGGTGGCCGGCTAAAATGGCTGCAGAGACTGGCTTACATCAATACTATCGTCTATCCATTCACTTCTATTCCCCTCGTGGCCTACTGTTCCCTTCCGGCGGTTTGCCTTCTTACTGGAAAATTCATTATTCCGACGGTAATTCATCTGCATTTGATCGTAAAATTTAGACGAATATTGATGTAATTGTTGGAAACTTCACCTTCAGCTCTCGAATCTGGCGAGCATTCTCTTTCTAGGGCTTTTCATCTCGATCATCGCGACAAGTGCGCTGGAACTCCGGTGGAGTGGAGTTAGCATCGAGGCGTTGTGGCGTAACGAGCAGTTCTGGGTCATCGGCGGCGTCTCCGCCCACCTTTTCGCCGTCTTTCAAGGGATCCTAAAAATGCTCGCTGGCTTCGACACCAACTTCACCGTCACCGCTAAAGCTGCCGATGATACGGAATTCGGCGAGCTCTACATGATCAAGTGGACCACCGTGCTCATTCCCCCAACCACTATTCTGATTGTGAACATGGTGGGCGTCGTAGCCGGATTCTCCGACGCCCTCAACGGCGGATACGAGGCATGGGGACCGCTTTTTGGTAAGGTTTTCTTCGCGTTTTGGGTGATCGTTCACCTTTACCCATTCCTCAAAGGCCTGATGGGTAGACAAAATCGGACACCCACCATTGTCGTGCTTTGGTCAATTCTTCTGGCGTCGGTTTTTTCTCTAGTCTGGGTGAGAATTGATCCGTTCATTGGCCCGATCAACGCTCCTGCGGTCGCTCAGAGCTGCATCTCCATTGATTGCTGAGATTCCGGCACTCCAAGATTGCTTACTTTTGTCAACCCCAAAAATTTATACACATTTTACCAATATAAAAGAAATTTACATATCTCCCATTCATCATATCTCATCTTCCTAGAGAATATTCATAAATATAGATGTTATTGGATTCGAACTAGGTACATTCTATATTTATATTTTGTTTATCTTTTATTCAAACTTATTAATATTCTTTCACATTTTATTCTAATTATGATTTATGATAGATTATCATTTAAATACTTATATATATATATTCATATTCATTTGAATAACTTGTTCGAACATGTTCGAGAATTTAATATTGAAATTCAATACTAAAATTGATTTTTTTAGATTAAAAGTAAAAAAATAAAAGAAATGAGAACAAAACATTATAATATCTAAAATTAATAAGAAATAGAAAAAATTGAAAAAATAATATGAAATATGATAGATTAAAGTTTTTTAAAAATCTAATATTTATTAATATATATATTAAATATAAATAAATAATATATTTTTTAACGAACGAACATATTTGTTCGTGAAAATGTTCATGTTCGTTTAACTTATACACAAACATGAAAAAATATTCGAACAAAATTCATATTTATATTAGAACGAATAAACATGATATATACGAGATGAACGCATTTCAAATATAAATTCTTTGAATCGCATAAGAGTCATATTCATAAATACTCTTATTCCACAATCCCTCTTTCAAAATTATCTTTATTTTTAAAAATTTCATAACTACATTTTTTATATTTTATAATTTTTGTAAAATTATAAAATTAATTTGGAAAATTAATGATTATTTGTTTCAATAAAGCGTCTAATGTATTAGTTGCTATATAATTATCTTCTATTTGTTTTTTTATTTAAGTCAATATTATTTATTGTAATATTGTGCAAAAAAATTTGTATGTACTATTAAATTTTAGAATAAATTTATTCATCTTATCACATTTAAGCTTACGTTTGTGTTAGGGATATTGTTGGAATTGTTGCGATCTATAGAAAACTGTTAGTTTATTTTGTGTATAAAATCTGGAAACATTAATTGATATTTCATTGTATTTCTTGAGTCCTTTTAGTTACAAACAATATCAATATTACTTATTTATCTTAATGTGAAATCTTTGTATGTCAAAGCTAATCGATATCATATTTCTTGATGTTGTAGCTAATTTTGAAGGTGAAGATCATCAACTTTGGGCCCTATATGAAGGCAACCCTAATGTCCCAAAAATTGTTGGATGTGATAGAATATGGTACCAAATCATGAAATTAATATAAGATAATAGTGCCACTTGTTTTTAATTACTAATTTAACACTATTTTTGTATTGTTATCATTTGAAATTGATACGATTTTTATCACGCATATAGCAGCTATGTTCTAAAACAGGATTGATTTTCATCGGTTCGAACCGGACCCGGAATGAAAACAGGTCCGAATTAGGTTAACTCTTTTATTTTTTGAGTTTTTTCAAATATCTCAATTTTAGCTAGGGCTCGTGTCTTCGCCACTTTCCCGATTGTTTAGTCTATTGGGGCGTGAGGGAAGCAGCATGAAGCAAGCGTAGGCAAGCAGTGTTTGAAGTGAGCAATTTATTTCCTCTTCTTTTACCGGGGACAAATTTATGGAATTATATCAAGAGAAGAACTGATTTTTAGAACAAAAGCTTTAGCTTTCGAAAGGGTTGATTTGCTGGTTGAGTGAGAGGTTAAAAGCATTTGCGCACCTTTCATTTACAACGATGGATGACTCACTACTGGAGGATTAGAGAAACCAAAACTTCTATTCCGATGAAGATGAGAAAATTTTTTTGCCAAATAGATAATTTTTTTCCCCATTAAAAAAACGACAAACCGGTTTGAATCGGTTCAAGATTCCGATCCGATTTTAGAATATAATATAACAGTGATAAATATAATGATTAACATGTGTTCGGTCAAAGTCTGTTTTTAATTATTTAGAAACATATATATATTAATCTCTCTTTCTTCCCTGCAACGTTCACAAAATACGCCACATCATTTCCCTCTCTTTCCTCAATTCGCTCTTTCTCTTCTGTGCTTAAGATTAACCGAAATTCTAAATCAAAAAAATAATGGATGGTGTTGGATTCTTTTTTAGTTTCAGTTTCAAGAACACCGGCTGCCAAAGCATGAAATGAGTGCCCTAAGTCCTTTAGTGTTGAAGAGGCTCCAATATACCAAACACTCTCATTTCTTAGACTATTGGTTTTGGATGAAACTCTGGCTCAGGCTCAGGCTAGGCGAGAAGTTGTTGGGGAAATCAATGTGATCTCCATTGGGACACGAATGGGGGAGACATCCGTAAAAAGAAGAGGGTTACCTGCAAAATGCAGAGGAAAGAAGAAGACTTAGTTGCCTTAATCAAGTATGAGGGCAAGATATCGGATGGGTTCGCCTTGGATGATTCCATTGTGTTCACTACAGCCAATGGAGAAGGAGGTGTAGATCCCATTGAGGATCCTCTGATTATCACTAGGATTATAGCCGGTCACAGGATGCATCATATTTTAATCATCACCAGGGTTGCACTCAATGCAGGTATCATCCCAATGGCTCTTAGGGTCCACGCTAACCATAAAACTATTTGTAATTTTGTCTGCGCACAAAACCATTTCCGTAGTATATATCTCTCTACACATCATCATTCTCTCACATCCACATCATATTCTTTTTCTATTTGTAAAATTTCTCACTCATCCACATTATTATTTATTTCTTTTTAATCAATATCATCTTTTCTTTCTAAATTTCATTTTATCTTTCTATGTCATCAATTTTATTTATTTACTATTTAATTTATCAATAAATCTTACATTGTAATTTTAATATTTTAAATTTCGATGATTAGATGATACTAACAGATAGTAACATGATGGTAACAGTAACAGAAACAACAAGAAACAGAAAGGGACTGAATGTTCAATAAGGAATACATGTTCCTAAATAGTAACAGATTGGGACTGAATCCCAATCTGTAGATAGCCAAAAATACATGTTCAAGAGGCTAGAAATCGAGATGAAAGGAAACGAAACGAAACACAAAGGGACTGAATGTTACCTAAGCATTCCAAGGCTAGCCTGTGTTATACCTGAAGAAATGTTGCAGTGAATGCTACTCTCCGATACTCCAATGGATTCTTCACGGGATCAATCTAACTTTCCAGCAAAGTCCCCAGCAAGAGGGATAGTACAGCCACTAACCGTATGGCTATATGTCTTGAGCTTCCCATGAATGCGTATACCAATTGGGGGACGAAACTTGAATCTGAAGGAGAAACATATGAGTACAGAAATCACAGAGAGATTCACATTAAAAGGTATGTAGGTTTACTTAAATAAGCCAAACTGTGGTGGGATGTTTGCAAGCTTGGCACATCCAATATCATGTTCCATCAACAATACCGAAGCCAATTAGATGATAGCAACAGTTTATTCGGATGATTAATTATACCTAAGGAATGTAGAGACTAGCAGTAGTAAGTCCAACAATGACATCTCCTTTAAACTTCTTCAAATTGTTATTTCTGATTCATCCAAAAATGGGAAGGAAAGCCTCCACAGCAAGAATGAACTGTCGAGGTCTCGACTGATCCTTAAATGGCCTCAATGGTTCATATGAAAGATGACATCTCCAAGCTCTTAGACAGGTGAAAGATGCCATCAATGATGCAATTTTCAGATTGAAAAATACAATACAAAAATGAATGTTCTATTCACATTCCAGATACTCATATAACAACAATAATTTACCAACAACCAAAAACATAAACACAAGAACCTCTTTGTATTCTAATTTATGACAGCCTTCCTCATTGCATCTTTAAAAATTCTATGTTCTATCTCTAATTTTACACATTTGGACAATACAATGAGACGGTGTATTAAAATCTGAAACAAGAAAAAAAACAAAATCATTAATTCATATTTCTACATTGGCTACTAACCACAAAAAATTGACATATCAAATAAGTTCACAAAACCAGAAACAATGAGAAAAATAAGCTCCAGCTCAATTTCACAACCAACAAAAAGAAGCGATCAAACAACCCTTACAAATTCAAGCATAGGAATCCCATCAACCAAATGATAATTAACCTACTCGCAAGAATAAGTTCTAAAAATCATCAACAATTGAGCAGACGGCATACATGTGAAGCTCCTAAATATTTAAAAAAATTAAAAAAAAGGAAAAGTACGTTCCGTAGAAAAGGGGCGCCCAAACCAATCTCGGCGGAAGTATTTTTCCGCGGTTGCATGCGCCCATGTACCATGGACGTCGATGTGGAGGAAAGAGGAGCTGATACGGATAGTCTAACCTTTAGGTGTGCTTAGATTCTTTTTCAACTCTTCAAAGGCCCCAGTGCATTCATCAATCCACTCTATCTGACTTGACATTAGCAATACTCAGAAGAAAGACATGATTGGTGGACTTGCAAATAAACTTGTTTAATATCTGCTGTATCGACTCTTCAATTTTCCTCAGGTACCCGTGTCGACAGCGTCCGACTCTCCGACTCGCTACGACTCTTAACACTTAACACAAAACGACGTCGTTTTTATTTCTTCATTAATTATATTTTTTCTTCGTTAGAAAAATGACTTATATGCATTCACGACTTTGTCATATAATCTATCTACTTATGAATTAATCGTGTAAACGATAATGAACCGAAATATGGTTGTTTTTGGAAATACATGAAATAGAATAATTATATTCATTTTTTTATAAAATTGAATTATCTTATATAATAAATTGATAAATTATTTGTAGTTTAAAAAATAGAGTTTATGTAACTCTCAACAAATTTTAACATTATTTAATATTATTTTATTTAAAAATAATAATTGAATCGAAAATACTACTCTTATACTCTTATCGAGTCGTATCGAGTCGGTCGGACAATTCAGTGCCGCAAAGGTTTAATTGGCTAGGTGTGAGATTTTTGACAACACCATTATTTCCAAATTCCAATTTCAAAACCACCTTTATTTTTAAATATCTTTCATAATTACATTTTTTTCATTTTATTAATTATTTAAATTAAAAATAATACATTTTATAACAAAGTTAAGATATCTAAATATTAGTTAAATTACTCATTTACTTCACCCTTTCTTCTCCAAATAGTATAATATATCCAACCAACTAAAACTTGTGTCAACAAATATATTCACTAACATAATATATTCAATTAAAATATTACTAATGATGTTGAAAAATTGAGTAGTTGAAAGCAAAGTCGAAATAATTTTAAGACAATCGAGAAACAAATGGGCGATCGCTTGAACTCAGTTGACATACATCATCTCTCCATAGAATTCACTCTCTTCGCATATTGCATCTCACATATATCTTTCAATAGACACAACAAACACAATGGTCTCTCTAAAAAAATATAAACAAGATTCTTCTTTCATTAATATTCGCAACTTCCTCGAATAAACAATCTTCACCATCGAACCCAAAGCTTGCTTATCTATCGTATTTTGACTTCTAATTAAATATCATTCATTGAAAACATTTACTACACCCGCAACACGATCGTCATGATAAAATAAGCACAAATCACTAAGTGTATGTTCTGCACAAATTATATAATGTATAATCAGAATTTATAATTAGAATGCAGAATCAAAATGTATAATTGGAATCTACGTAGTGTTCTGTATAAACATATAATGAATTATAAAATGTAAAAGCGTTCTGGAAATGTTGAATGTGAATTAAGTTACATTGTACAAAATAATTATATCTTTTTTTTATAAATATGAATTTATAATTCTATATTAAAATAATATTTTTTAATACAAAATAAATTAATAATATTTTTTTATTTAAAAATCATATAATAAAAAGAAAACAAAAATGTTGAAGACAATATCGTCGAATAAGAAATTCAACAAGTGATAATATAAATACTAAATTTTAGAAAAAAAAAATTCATTATGATAACAACGATGAAAATTTGATTCGGAAAAAAATGTATATATGTNGATATCGTCGAATAAGAAATTCAACAAGTGATAATATAAATATTAAATTTTAGAAAAAAAAATTCATTATGATAACAACGATGAAAATTTGATTCGGAAAAAAATGTATATATGTAAAAATATAGTTAACAATGTAAGACAGTGCATCAAAATTTGTAAATTGCATAAAAGTCTCGAAGTTGATAAAATGTGTGATTTTGGCTTCATGTTTAAAAATTGTGTGGTTGACCCACGAACTTCCAAAACCGTTTATATTGAATCATAATATTCGTTAATATTTTTGTTATGGTCCCTTTTTAGAGGGTGCCAACAGTCTTCCGGTTCGTTTAGCAAACGAACTCGGTTTTGATTTATTTTTGTTGTGGAAGACGATTAAAAACTGGAAATAAACGATGGAACAACGATGTATAGTGGAAACCCCAGGAATTGGGGTGAAAACCACTTGACTAAGAGTAGATTATACTCTTAACCTGTTCACTAATCAAATAATCCGTAATGAATACAACAGAGGCTTAATGAAAATGACAAGGAAAAGAAAGCAGTAAGAACTCCGGCAGGGTAACGACATGTTCTTACGCGTCCAAATGGTCCTGCTATTTCCGTCGTCGCGCTCTGTATTTATAGAGTTTACAGCGTGTGTAAATCACGCTCTGTAACCGCCTCTGACAGGTTTGTTAGAGGTTGTTATCGCGGGATGTAAAACGAGGTTGGGACCGAGGCGTGGTCTACGTGATCGGGCCCGAAGCGTGGTAAACGTGTGGAGGCCCGAAGCGTGGAAAACGTGAGTCTGTAACCGTTCGGACCGAACCAAGGAACCAGTTACCAGAAAACGCTTTATTTCGCCTAAGGTTATCCTCGGTCATCTCGTTAAACATCGGGTCGCTTTTCCTTAAGTGTGCAAATGGGCTGCAGGAATTCGTTTCCACCATTTGAATTAGCCCAATAATTAATGGGTCTTGCCCATCACAAGGTATCCGGTCCTAAAGTTCACATCACTAGCCCCTCGGGCTTGATTGCCATCGTAGAGGTGATACAAGGCCGATCACATGATGTATGCATATTCATGAGAACCTAGGACCGCACCTGTGACCGATCTTTCCCTTAGTGTGTGGGAGTTAATTGCATTTTAAACTAAATAACGTATATTTAAGTTATAGTTTTATATTTGTTATTCTTTAAATATTAATATCCCGATCTGCGCCTCTTCACATTCGATAGTTCAAGAGGCGTGATGAGTGCGCTTTGTACTGTCACTGTCTTGGGCAGTATTACGTGGCGGCTCACCATTGGCTGGGAGATTAATATTTAAATCGGGATTTCGAGCACTGTTTCTCCTCATCGTCATTATCGCGAAGGAAAAACTGCAGAATCGACTCTTTGTGCCCTCAATCCATTCCACGTTCAACCCCTTTCAATCCATTTTCTCTAAGGTATACACTTATGGCTTCTCATAAAATGCGATACCCTTCAATGTCTGAGTTGTATATTGAGGAGTTTAGGTCTAGATTTTCGATTCCGGCGCATTATTCTATCTGGAAGGGACGGGAAGATATTCCCTGTTTCCTTCCGGCGGAAATAAATGTGCCGGCATCTGCCATTCCGGTCAGTTACGCCTCTCTAAAGTGTGGGCTTCGTTTTCCGCTACATCCCTTTGTAGCGGCCGTGCTTAAAGAGATCTACTGCCCCACTTTTGCGTTGTTCCCGGGTAGTTCTGTTTATATAATAGCGTTCATTTTTTATTGTTACCAACAGAATCGGGCCCCGACACTAGAACATTTCTTTAACGTGTTCTTGGTAGGATCCCGAAAGGGGAAAGGTCTGTTAGGTTGCCGCAAGTTATATTATATAGCGGTGCGCACCAAAGAGTACGCAATTGTAGATAAAGAAGAGTCTCTCCATGCGTGGGAGGCTTGCTATGTGTGAATAACAGTCCCCAAAGAGGATATGTTGAAAGTATGGCCACGCCTAATCCACCCACGCATAGGTCAGTTGGACCGAAGTAGGTTCAACCCCTCCCGCACGGACACCGCAAATACGCTTGCGATGTTCCCCCCTCCCGAAGCGCGCCTTAGGCGAATAGATCTGCTTCTAGAGAAAAGATTAATAGAAATAGGTGTTGCGGGTAGGGCTGGAGCCCCAGCCCCGAAGGGGGTGTTTTCTAGTTCAGATCCATCAGAAGGATCGGGTATGAAGTAATGTTTTTACTTTATTCATTCCTGATCCTTATATATTTGTTTTGCAGATTTGACTGAGACAATGCCAAGCTCTCGCTTCAAACGCATCGCAGCTGCTTCGGTCCATCCTTTTGAAGGACAACACGAAGTATCGGACAACGCTGAGGGGAGCGAATCAGCGACTGGGGGTACGCTGGTCCCTTCGGGGTCCGGGAACCCCCCGATCCAAACAACCGGCGCGGGCACGTTGACCCTTCGCTGCACAGGGCAGCCTTCAACTGGAGAAGGGCCTGCGTTTCGGGTATTTGGAGTGGTAGAGGAGGTGATAAAGGCTCGGATTCGTTCTTTGACCTTATCCAGCCTCTATCAAATCGGAAATACCTCCTTTATTAATACTAAAACTATTGCTTTATTGCTGCAGGGAGCCGTTCCCGTGGAGAAGGTTCTCCCCGGTCCTCAGCTTAAGGTGAACGTCTCCCTGCTGCCGGTCCCCTTAGGAAAAGGGAAAAGGGCGACCGAAGCGGAAGCCCCGCAGGAGCTGAAAATGCTGAGAATGGGGGATAGTGCTCCGGTCCCCACTAAGGGGATTGTTTTGAAGGAGTCTGCATCGGGCCCGAAGACCAACTCCGACTGGGGAGTTGCTCTGGGCCTGCTGGATAGGTTCAGTAAGGAGAGGAAACTAACCTCCTGGAGGAGCGCTTTCCTGAAGGACTTCCGCCTTTACGGAGAGCAGAACCCAGAGAACGTCCAGGCAGACGTATCTGGGGAAGAGATTATGGAAGANAGGCGGACGTGTCTGGGGAAGAGATTATGGAAGGCTTCCTCGACCTCACCACTAAGGTAACTTTTACTTAACATGAAGGCCCGAAGTTTCATCTTTTAGAATGTGTTATCTTATGCAGATGTTGAGGAAAGCCTTCACAACTGCTATCACCGTGGAGAAGAACCAGGGTAGTAGTGTTGTATCCCAACAAGTCCAAGATCAACTTGACCTTGCAAAAAGGCAAGTTGAGATCAAACATAGTGAGTTGGTCACGGTACGGGAGGGCCGTGACCGACTGGACAATGAGTTGCTAAGGGCTGGGACAGAGGTCTTGCTTTTAGCCGATAAAGTCTCTGAGCTGGAGAAGACAGGACAAACAGCTCAGGGGCGAATTGCCGACCTGGAGGCCAAGCTGCGGGCCAAAGAAGAAGAAATCAACGAAGTCCAAGGTCGGGCCCATGAGAAGAGGAACAAGCTGAACGAGCTTCTCATTCGGGCCCAATAAGACAAGACGTTCTTGGAAGAGGAGTTGACAAGGGCCCGCACTTCGACCGAAGGTTCGGTCCGGGAAGCAGTTCTGGGTTTCGCTCGATCCCCTTTGTTATTCGCTTTAGCGGATAACATACATGGGGTTTATACTGCTAAGTATTTGGATAACATGCGAGAGCAAATTATCCAGCAGTTCGGGCTTTCCCCTTCGGACGAGCGATGGAAGATGATCGAGCCACTTGAAAAATATGGCAAGTTTCAGGTTATTCCGACTTTGGAAGAACCTGTTCTGGAAGAAGACCCTTTCTTCTATCTCTTTGAAGAGATGGAGAGGGCGGCCAACCAAAAGGTGGCCGATCAAGAAGAAGAACTGAAGCAGCTCGCGGCCCGGACCGAACCGCAGGAGCCGGAGGTTGAAGATAAAGAAGAAGGACATATTAGCTAAATTTGATTTATACTTTGTATCTGCCTTACTTTTTATTCTCAATATAACTCTTTTTCCTTCAACTCTTATTCTTTTAATTGCCCGAACGAAGTAATATAACCAACTTCTAAATAAACATATAAGTTTTATATTAGCGAAGTTGTTTTAATCACCAAGTGTAAGATCGGGGATGCTTATATGGTGTTAACCATCGGTCCCAGACATTATGTTTGGTTTATTCGTATCAATTCTGATTGGATCGGTCGTTTTACATTGTGTGTGGGTCACTCTTATTCCGTCATTGGAGTCAATACTTGATTGGATAGGCGTAGTCTGCGTTTAATATGAGTTTTTATGAGCTTCGGCTGAACCTTGGTTCTAATAAAGTCCCTTAGGTTTGTTGGCTAAGCTTTGCTCACAATACGTCTTATAAGGACCGATCTTATGTTTCGATATGCTGACTACCATTCCTTTTATCGTAGCAGATTTCATAGGTACAAAGGGTCATTCCTAAAGACTGAATGCTATTGAATGAAGTGTTTTAGTTCGTAATGAGTTCTGGGAGAATCACAACTCATCCATGGGGCTGGGCAAGTGCAGGAGCATCTGACTCGTCAGAGCGGTCACTACAACTTGGGAGCCTTGCGGACAAGAAGCTTCGGTCACCAGTCCAGATTCGTCCTAAGTCACCCAACTTCAAGATCGGTCCATCATTCTATTAGATTTAGTTTGTATTTGTACTTACTTGTTTTCTACTTACGTTTAAGAGAATGTATTTCATTGAGTCAAACACATTAATCGAAGATTCACAAGAAATATAGACTTAAATTCATATTCCAAGTTCGGGGGACCTCTATACCATCCAATGTTTCAAGTTTATACGCAATTGATTCCAATTTCTTTGATATTAGATACGGTCCCTCCCAATTTCTGTCTAGCTTTCCAACGTTCCTCTGCACTTTAATGCTTCTGAGGATGAGATCGCATTCAAAGAATTCTCTTGGGAGGACTCGCTTGTTATGGGCCCGTTTCATAGTTCGCTGATAAGCACGCATCCGTGCATAAATTGCATATATCTTTTCTTCGATCATCTCGAGGTCCAATAATCTCCTTTCACCATTCATATGCTCATCGTATTGAGATATCCGAGGTGATCGGATGGCAACCTCCACCGGGCTAACAGCTTCGGTCCCATACACCAATGAGAAAGGTGATTCCTTGGTTGTTGAGCGAGGTGTAGTTCGGTATGCCCATAGAACCTCATAAATGTGTTCGGGCCATTTACCTCCAAAATCTTCTAACTTGGTTTTCAATCCCTTCAGGATAACCTTGTTAGATACCTCCGTAAGTCCGTTAGTTTGGGGATGGGCTACCTATGAGAAATGCTGGATGATGCCCAACTTGGTGCATAGATCTCGTATGCTCTTTCCGCGGAACTGAGTCCCATTATCAGATACGAGCGCTCGGGGAATCCCGAAGCGGCTCACAATATTTCGCAATATAAAGTGTTTGACTACTTTTTCCTAGATGATGGCTACTGCTTCTGTTTCCATCCATTTCGAGTAATACTCCACTGCTACAATACATAATTTTCTTTGCCCTATTGACCGAGGAAAAGGCCCGAGGATGTCGATCCCCCATCTGTCAAACGGACAAGGCAATGTGGTAATCGATAAGGGAGCCCCAGGCAATTGCGGGAGTGGAGCATGGTATTGGCATATGACACAACGTTTAGTGTATTGCTTGGCATCAACAAGCAATGTTGGCCAAAAGTATCCAACTCTGATGATGCGGTGGTATAAAGATCGAGCCCCTGAATGAATGCCGCATATCCCTTCATGAACATAAATAATGACGGTTTCCGCCTCAATAGGAGATAAACAGTACAGAAGCGGGCCTTCAAAACTCTTTTTAAACAAGCGTCCATCGACTAAGGTGAATCTCTTAGCCCGGACCTCTATTTTCCTGGCTTCAGACTTATCTTCAGGGAGATTGCCGTTTGAGAGGTATCTAATAAATGAGTCCATCCAATTGGGTTCTCCCGGAGATTCAGTAGCGTTAATATTCAAGCCCTGGAGTTCATGGCATAGAGCCCCGATCTATTCAACAGACTGTTCGGTCACTAGAATCTCGACTGAAGGTCGGTCCTGAATATGGACCGATATAGTGCTTGGTTCTATGTCAGGTATGCCTGAGGCTAATCTGGCGAGTGCGTCGGCAATCTTATTTTGCTCTCGTGGCACATGGTCAAGAGAGAACTCACTGAATTTTTTGGATAGTTCCAGAACTTTGGCGCAATAAAACCTCATCATCGGATCATGAGTTTCAAATCTCCATGCGAACTGTTCTACTACTAACTTCGAGTCTGAGAACATTCGTACTCTGCTAACTCCCATTTTTCGAGCCAATGTTATTCCTGATAATACTGCTTCATATTCTACCACATTATTTGTTCCAGCAAAGGAAAATTTGACTACGGAATGAATAAGATCACCTTGTACCGTTGTTAGGGTAATTCCCGCTCCTCTTCCCCCGAAGGATGACCCATCTACATGGATCGTCAATCGATCATCCTATTGGTTGAGATAAATGGCCGATCGGGTCATTTCAACCACAAAATCGGCTAGAGCCTGAGCTTTGATCGCCCTTCGGGGCAGGAATTTCAGATACATAGTGCTGAGTTTGATAGCCCATTTTGCCAATCTCTCATTCAAATCCTTCTATTTAAGGAGCACTTTCAAAGGTTGATCCGTATAGACATAGACCGTTCGGCCTTCAAAATAATGTTTCAGCTTGGATACAGCTTTTTTCAAAGCTAGCATGAATTTCTCCAAGGTGGAATACCTGGTTTCAGCAGATACCAGAGAGTGGATGACATAATAAACATGTCTATGAATGTCGTCTCGTATGGTTACCAGAGTTGCGCTGACGACAACTTCTGATACCGCAAGATATAACCCCAAAGGTTCATCACAAGTTGGACTTACCATCACCAGGGGAGTGTTTAAATAAGTCTTCAGCTCGGAGAAGGCCCGATCGTATTCATCGATCCAATCTAGATGGCTTGCTTTTCTTAGCACTCTGAAAAAAGGTAAGGCCCGGTGTGTGGATTTCGAAATAAACCTGCTTAGTGCGGCTAGCCGGCCAGTAAGCCTTTGAAACTCTCTTTTGTTTCTCGGAGGTTGCATATCAATGATAGCCTGCACCTTTTTAGGGTTAACCGCTATGCCTTTCTCTGAAACGTAATATCCTAAAAATTTTCCACTTTGGATCCCAAAGCAGCATTTGTTTGGATTTAGCTTGAGTTTATATTTTCGGCATACTTCGAAACAACGAGACAAATAAGAAAGGTGGTCTTCATCATTCATAGATTTAACAATCATATCGTCAACATACACTTCCATCATATGACCGATCAATTCTCTAAAGATTTTGTTGACCAACCTTTGGTATGTTGCTCCAGCATTTTTGAGACCGAATGACATAACCATATAACAGTAAACTCCATCTTCGGTCATGAACGATGATTTCTTCTGATCTTCCTCAACTAGGAAGATTTGATGATTCCTAGAGTAAGCATCTATGATACTCATCATGGTGCTACCAGAAACAACATCCACCAGTCGGTCGATATGCGGCAAAGGGAAAGGGTCTGACTCACAGCTTTTGTTAACATCGGTAAAATCGATGCAGCTCTTCCAGCAGATCCACCCGGGCCCTTTCGATGCCAAAGTTCGGCACGAGCTCATGTAGCATTGCATAGCTACTTTCTGATCCCCCTTAACAGAAATAACTCCATGAATGGAGGGGAATTTGAGCATCATGTGATAAGTAGATGGGACCGCCTCGAACTTACTAAGGCCGATCCGTCCGATAATAGCGTTGTAAGCCAAGTCGACTTCAACGATAATGAATTCCAGGTCCTCCGACCGGTCCTTGGATGGCTCTCCAAGGGTAACTGGGAATAACATCTTCCCGCATGGAATAACGCTCCTTTGGTCGAACGACCAAAGAGTTATGTTAGCGATCGGGAGATCGTGAGCAGCAGCTCCCAACATTTCGGCAACCTCGCGCTTCATTAGATTCCACGAAGCCCCAGTGTCCACTAAGATTTTGTGGACACGACGATTCCCGATGACCCCAGTGATGGTAAGGGAGTCGTCGCATGGATAGATGATCCCTTCCCGATCAGCCAGGGTGAAAGTAATGTCCTCTCTGAAGAAGGAGGACCGTTCCACTGGATCATATTTCACTAGCGCCACATATTCGGAGCTCTCAGCGGAGTCTCCGTGCGCAATTCTCTTTCGGTCCAGGACCGATTCATTTATTCTCAAACCACCGGAGATAACATAAATATCTCCGGCCACTTCTCTCGGTGCCACCTCATTTTGAGGAGGTTGGGCACCAGTTTCCGCAGGTGGAGGAGCGGCTTGCTCCTGTCTTCCACCCTCGTTCTGCGGGGCTCTACCACAACGGCCCTACCATCTTCTTCTTTGGCCCTGACCACAGTTCTCACGACCGTGTTGGCCTCTTTCTTGTTCTGGCGGAGGAGACCGTCGGTCCTCCGTCCGATCATTATAGTTTCGGGGTTGTCCCCGATTATCTCTTCCCCGCGGCCTGTGGCGATCGTCACCATGGTGGCCCATTCGGGGGGATTCTGTTCGCTTGCCCTTCTGACCATTCTGGTCGGGCTTTTCTTTATTCATTGCCGCTACCGTCTCTTTCAACAGCAGGCACTTCAGGGTCGGGTGATCGCGATTATGATGCATCTCGCAATACACCCGATTGTCCTCCTGCTTCGGGGGGACGTCTTTTTCGCTTACAGCAGCTACTTCTCGCGGCTGCTTCTTAGGGTAGGAAACCCTATGATCACATGCGGGCTCAGAATTCCCGCTAGGTTTCTGATAGCCAAGCCCCAACGCTTCATCCACCTTAATATACTTGTTGATTTTCTGGAGAAATTTTCCCAAAGTGGATGGTGGGCTCTTTACTAAGCTGACCGAAAGGCCGCACGGTCCCAGGACCTGCTGTAGAATATCAATCTTATCCCGGAGCTCGAGCTTGATACCCCGGGCAGTCCTATTGATTTTTTCCATGAAGGACCGAAGACTCATCTTTGCCGGGATATATTTCAGATGATATAGTTCCTGCCTGCTTCGGGACGGTCCTACATTTGGAGCATACTGCTCAGAGATGGCCAAAATAATTCCGCCATACGACTGTATGGATCGGGCCGGCAAATTTTTGAACCACGTTCGGGCGTCGCCTTGTAATCCTGCCCCGAAGATGCAGCACTTTAGTGAATCCGAGGCCCGAACCGTTCCCATGCGTAATTCAAAATCGGCAACGTGATCGATCGGATCACCATCACCACGAAATGTCGGCAACCCCGAGGGGTTGCGATAATGCCGATCTGGGACTGCTGCCTAGATCTCTTTAGAAAAGGGGAGCATCAAATCTCCCAAGGCGACTGATACGCCTTCAGATTGATGGGATGATGTCTGGACCGCGTGCAAATTATGCCACCAGCCATCATCCTTATTTTGCCTGATTGGGGCCTCCATGGCCCTGTTAAATATACCAGGATTGCGTCCCAGATTAGGTTCGCAATCCCTCAACGCACGCATTCTGTCCAACTCCATGGTGAGCTCATCAATTCGTCGCTGCATCTGCTCCTCATCATTTCCAGAAGCGGGAGTTAAAGCTCTGGCTGGGGGAGGAGGAGTAGACCGATATCTAGGCCTCCTCTATGTTACGCCACGCCTGATGATTTCTTCATCATCAGTACTGCGCTCGTCAGGATCACTCTCGTATCCTCTGCTTTTGGGAACAGGGCTTGAAACAGCCTGTGGTTCTGTTCCACTTCTCTCCGACGTAATTTCCAGTACCACTTTCCTGACGACAGCTTCCAGATCCTGTAAAGTGAATGTTGGTGCTGGGAGACTGTCGGGAAGCACGTCACTATCATTTGTCGGAGTTCCAGTCGCCATGCCTTTGATTATCCTATCCCTGGTAGAAAACTCAAATGGGATTAGAGAATCGTCCCCACGGACGGCGCCAAATTGTTATAGTCCCTTTTTAGGGGGTACCAACAGTCGTCCGATTCGTTTAGAAAACGAACTCGGTTCTGATTTGTTTTTGTTGTGGAAGACGATTAAAAACTGGAAATAAAAGATGACACGGCGATGTATAGTGGAAACCCCAGGAATTGGGGTGAAAACCACTTGACTAAGAGCATATTATACTCTTAGCATGTTCACTAATCGAATAATTCATAATGAATACAACATAGACTTAATGAAAATGACAAGGAAAAGAAAGCAGTAAAAACTCCGGCAGGGTAACGGCATGTTCTTACGCGTCCAAAAGGTCCTGCAATTTCCGTCGTCGCGCCCTGTATTTATAGAGTTAACGGCATGTGTAAATCACGCTCTGTAACCGCCTCTGACATGTTTGTTAGAGGTTGTTCTCGCGGGATGTAATACAAGGTTGGGACCGAGGCGTGGTCTGCGTGATCGGGCCCGAGGCGTGGTAAACGTGTGGAGGCCCGAAGTGTGGAAAACGTGAGTCTGTAACCGTTCGGACCGAACCAATGAGCCAGTTACCAGAAAACACTTTATTTTGCCTAAGGTAATNGTACAAATGAGCTGCAAGAATTCGTTTCCACCATTTGAATTAGCCCAATAGTTAATGGGCCTTACCCATCACAAGGTACCCAGTCCTAAAGTTCTCATCACTAGCCCCTCGGGCTTGATTGCCATCGTAGAGGTGATACAAGGCCGATCACATGATGTCTGCACATTCATGAGAACATGGGACCGTTCTTGTAGGTAGTGAGCGTCCAGGGGACCGATCTTTCCCTTAGTGTAGGAATTAATTGCGTTTAAAACTTAATAATATATATTTAAGTTATAGTTTTATCTTTGTTATTCTTTAAATATTAATATCCCGATCTGCGCCTCTTCACATTCGATAGTTCAAGAGGCGTGATGAGTGCGCTTTGAACTGTCACTGTCTTGGGCAGTATTACGTGGCGGCTCACCATTGGCTAAGAGATTAATATTTAAATCGGGATTTTGAGCATTGTTTCTCTTCATCGTCATTATCGCGAAGGAAAACTGCAGCAAGCCCTCTGTGCCTTGAATCGATTTCACATTCAACCCCTTTCAATCCACTTTCCTTAAGGTATACATTTATGGCTCCTCACAAAATGCGATATCCTTCCATGTCTGAGTTGGATATTGAGGAGTTTAGGTCTAGATTCTCGATTCCGGCACATTATTCTATCTAGAAGGGACGGGAAGATATTCCCTGTTTTCTTCCGGCGGAAATGAATGTGTCGGCATCTGCTATTCCGGTTAGTTACGCCTCTTTAAAGTGCGGGCTTCGTTTTCCGCTACATCCCATTGTAGTGGCCGTGCTTAAAGAGATCCACTGCCCCACTTTTGAGTTATTCCCGAGCAGTTATGTGTATATAGTAGCGTTTATTTTTTATTGCCACCAACAGAATCGGGCCCCGACCTTAGAACATTTCTTTAACCTGTTCTTGGTAGGATCCCGAAAGGGGAAAGGTCTGTTAGGCTGCCGCAAATTGTATTATATAGTGGTGTGCACCAAAGAATGCGCTATTGTAGATAAAGAATAGTCTCTCCATGCGTGGGAGGCCTGTTATGTGTGGATAACAGTCCCAAAAGAGGATCTGTTGAAAGTATGGCCGCGCATAACTCACCCATGCATAGGTCAGTTGGACCGAAGTAGGTTCAATCCTTCCCGTCCGGACACCACAAATACGCTTGTGATGTTCTCCCCTTCCGAAGCACGCCTTAAGCGAATAGATCTGCTTCGGGAGAAAAGATTAATAGAAATAGGTGTTGCGGGTAGGGCCGGAGCCCCAGCCCCGAAGGGGATGTTTTCTAGCTCAGATCCATCACAAGGATCGGGTATGAAGTAATGTTTTTACTTTATCCTTTCCTGATCTTTATGTATTTGTTTGCATATTCGACTGAGACAATGCCAAGCTCTTGCTTCAAACGCATGACAACTGCTTCGGTCCGTCCTTCTGAAGGACAACGCGAAGCATCGGACAGCACTGAGGGGAATGAATCAGCAACGGGGGTACGTGTAGAACCTAGAAGAACCTAAGAAACTGGGGACGGGTGTGAGGCGCCTCAGGGCCGAACATGGACAGCCGTCCACAACCAAAAAGCTTGGCGAACAACCGCCGGACGAACGAGCCGCCGCGGAACGAGGAGAGCAAGAGAGGGGCGAGCAAATGGACAACTAGTACGGGACCGCACGGCCGAAGCGGACGGAACGGAGCGCAGACAAGTCACACGAGCGGCGCTGACCAATCAGCCGAAATCCCGGACGGCGCTACCAACCTCACTGACCCACGGACGCACGAACGGCGCTGACCAGACAGCAGGAAGTCCGGAACGACCCACTACGGCGCCCCACGCGCCAGCCATGCAACACGGGCAGCCGAAATTCCGGAAGCGGTGACACGAGGCAGGCAGGTAAAAGGATTTCGGTACGGAAACCAGAAAATCAGGAACTCGCAGCATATAAGGACTCGACCGTGTATGCTCGAGAAAAAGAGGATTCAACTGGGAGATAGGCAAGAAGGCGAAGGAACTTGGAGGTAAGGGAAAACTTGATGAACGGGTCATGGCATCATTACCGCCGATCATGGCACCATTATAGTATAACCCACGCATGTTCCCTCTTAAGTGTAAGTGACTAGGATCAGGCAGGGAGGATGTTACTCGCTGGTCTCCAGCAGACCTCAGGTGAGAGCTCTGTCAGAGGAGCAGGATCGGGCTCCCTTGGCCAAGGACGACCCGATGGCACCATGACCAAGTCACGGATAGGACCCCAACAGTTAGGGGTCCGCCACCCGACGCCTTCGGGCAGCCATCAGGACAGGTAAGGACGGGGAACGCGCGAGCAGGCGTGGGTCAGGTGATGAGGAAGATGACGGGTGGGATGGGTCGACGGGCAGGGGCGAACTGGGGTATCACGACACACGCGCACAAACCAAGTAACCTTACCCGGATGAAATCTCATTAGGTGTTCACGTTTCAGGTCATGAAGATCTGGATGAGGGGGTGGATGAAGCAAGCTAGAGTAAGGGAGTGAGGGCCGAAGGGAACAGTAGTCGATCTAACCATTTTGTTGTTGCTACACTTTTGCCCTCGTGGCCATTGCATCATGTTGACTTTTGCCTTATGAGAATCTTAATCATATTAACGATCCCAAGCCTTTACTTCATGCACCCTTGTTAAGTGCATCAGAATAGTGGGGAAAAGGGGAAGGGTTGAATCACGAGCCCGACGAGTGCAGGGGAGTCACTCGTCCTGCCTTAGTGCCAGCATGGGCTGCGTGGCGAGGCGGGACGTCGCACGGGCAGCACATGCCCGGGTGGTGACGCCATCGCCCAACCACGGCCGACTGTCCACCCTGCGACCGTGGCGGGGCGTGACAGGTACGCTGGACCCTTCGGGGTCCGGGGACACCCCGATCCAAACTACCAGCGCGGGCACATTGACCCTTCACTGCACAGAGCAGCCTTCAACCGGAGAAGGGCCTGCGTTTCGGGTATTTGGAGTGGTAGAGGAGGTGAAAAAGGCTCGGATTCGTTCTTTGAGCTTATTCAGCCTCTATCAAATCGGAAATACCTCCTTTATTAGTACTAAAACTATTGCTTTATTGCTGTAGGGAGCCGTTCCCGTGGAGAAGGTTCTCCCCGGTCCTCAGCTTAAGGCGAACGTCTCCCTACCACCGGTCCCCTAAGGAAAAGGGAAAAGGGCGACCGAAGCGGAAGCCCCGAAGGATCTGAAAAGGCTGAAAAGGGGGAGAGCGCTTCGGTCCCTACTAAGGGGATCATTTTGAAGGAGCCTGCATCGGGCCCAAAGACACTGGGGAGTTGCTTTGGGCCTGCTGGACAGGTTCAGCAAGGGGAGGAAATTAACCTCTTGGAGGAGTGCTTTCCTGAAGGACTTCCGCCTTTATGGAGAGCAAAACCCAGAAAACGTCCAAGCGAACATGTTAGGGGAAGACATTATGGAAGGTTTCCTCGACCTCACCACCAAGGTAACTTTACTTAACATGAAGGCCCGAAGTTTCATCCTTTAAAATGTGTTATCTTATGTAGATGTTGAGGAAAGCCTTCACAACTGATATCACCGTGGAGAAGAACCAGGGTGATAGTGTTGTATCCCAAAAAGTCCAAGATCAACTTGATCTTGCAAAAAGGGAAGTTGAGATCAAGCATAGTGAGTTGGTCACGGTACGGGAGGACCGTGACCGACTGGACAATGAGCTGCTAAGGGCCGGGACGGAGGTCTCGCTCTTAGCCGATAAAATCTCTGAGCTAGAGAAGACTAGACAAACAGCTCAGGGGCAAATTGCCGACCTGGAGGCCAGGCTGCGGGCCAAAGAAGATGAAATCAACGAAGTCCAATGTCGGGCCCAGGAGAAGAGGAACAAGCTGAACGAGCTTCTCCTTCGGGCCCAAGTAGACAAGACGGCCTTGGAAGAGGAGTTGACAAGGGCCCGCACTTCGACCGAAGGTTCGGTCCGGGAAGCAGTTTTGGGTTTCGCTCGGTCCCCTTTGTTATTCGCTTTAGCGGATAACATACATGAGGTTTATACTGCTAAGTATTTGGACAACATGCGAGAGCAAGTTATTCAGCAGTTCGGGCTTTCCCCTTCGGACGAGCGATGGAAGATGATTGAGCCACTTGAAAAAGATGGCAAGTTTCAGGTTATTCCGACTTTGGAAGAACCTGTTCTGGAAGTAGACCCTTTCTTCTATCTCTTTGAAGAGATTGAGAGAGCGGTCAACCAAAAGGTGGCCGATCAAGAAGAAGAACTGAAGCAGCTCGCGGCCCGGACCGAACCGCATGAGCCGGAGGTTGAAGATAAAGAAGAGGGGCAGATTAGATAGATTTGATTTATACTTTGTATCTGCCTTACTTCTTATTCTCAATATAATTTTTTTTCCTTCAACTCTTATTCTTTTAATTGCCAAAACGAAGTAATATAACCAACTTCTGAATAAACTAATAAGTTTTATATTAACGAAGTTGTTTTAATCACCAAGTGTAAGATCGAGGACGCTTACAGGGGGTTAACCATCGGTCCCAGACATTATGTTTGGTTTATTCGTATCAATTATGATAGGATCGGTCGCTTTGCATTGTGTATGGGTCGTTCTTATTCCGTCCTTGGAGTCACTACTCGATTGGATAGGCATAGTCTGCGTTTAATATTTATAATAAAATCATCACACAACGAGACAACATAAAAATACTTACGAAGTTCTTACTCGGAAATAGACTTGGTAAGACAACGGATTATGAACCTACGAGTGTGAAAAATCGAGGATACTTGAAGGATTTTATGTTTCCAAAATAAAACACAAATCTGTTGCACCTTGGGTGAGAAAAAACGAAACTGAAAAATAGGAAAAATGGTGTGAGGAACAAACCTATATTCCTTGGGCCGATTGGCCAACCCGCGAGCCAACCCAACGGGTTCACAAATAATTGGCCCATTCCAACTTGTATCCACAACAGGTTAACCCACTGCGGGTCGCATGTTTATTTAGTCAATCCAACCCGTAACCATTTTTCAATTGGGTTGACCCGGGAGTCGGCCCATGCTAATGGGTTGGGTTGGCCCATGGACACCTCTAGATATGAGTGTAAATTTTATTCCATAATATTAGATTTACTTGTATATGAGGAGAGACACCATAATTATACGTAGGAAACCCTAGATCCAGGAGAAAACTCCATGGGGCACCAAATCTAGGGCCATTTCTGAAGACTGAATGCCGTTGAATGGAGTGTTTTAGTTCGTAATGAGTTCTGGGAGAATCACAACTCATCCATAGGGCTAGGCAAGTGCAGGAGCATATGACTCGTCAGAGCGGTCACTACAACTTGGGAGCCTTGCGGATAAGAAGGTTCGGTCACCAGTCCAGATTCGTCCTAAGTCACCCAACTTCAAGACCGATCCATCATTCCATTAGAAATAGTTTGTTTTGCATTTACTTGTTTTCTACTTACGTTTAATAGAATGTATTTTATTGAGTCAAACACATTAATCGAAGATTCACAAGAAATATCGCCTTAAATTCATGACATTCTAAGTTCGGGGGGCCTCTATACCATCTAATGTTTCAAGTTTTGTACGCATCTGATTCCAATTTCTTTGATATTCGATACGGTCCCTCCAAATTTCTGTCTAGCTTTCCAACGTTCCTCTGCACTTTACTGCTTCTGAGGACGAGATCGCCTTCAAAGAAATCTCTTGGGAGGACTCGCTTGTTATGGGCCAGTTCCATAGTTCGCTGATAAGCACGCATCCGGGCATAAATTGCATCTCTTTTTTCTTCGATCATCTCGAGGTCCAAGAATCTCTTTTTACCATTCAAATGCTCATCGTATTGAGATATACGAGGTGATCGGATGGCAACCTCGACCGGGCTAACAGCTTCGGTCCCAAACACCAATGAGAAAGGTGATTCCTGGGTTGTTGAGCGAGGTGTAGTTTGATATGCCCATAGGACCTCATAGATGTGTTCGGGTCATTTACCTCCAAAATCTTCTAACTTGGTTTTCAATCCCTTCAGGATAACCTTGTTAGATACTTCCGTAAGTCCGTTAGTTTGGGGATGGGCTACTGATGAGAAATGCTGGATGATGCCCAACTTGGTGCATAGATCCCGTATGCTCTTTCCGCGGAACTGAGTCTCATTATCATATACGAGCGCTCGGGGAATCCCGAAGCGGCTCACAATATTTCACCATATAAAGTGTTTGACTACTTTTTCTCAGATGATGGCTACTGCTTCTGCTTCAATCCGTTTCGAGTAATACTCCACCGCTACAATACAAAATTTTCTTTGCCCTATTGACCGGGGAAAAGGTCCGAGGATGTCGATCCCCCATCTGTCAAACGGACAAGGCAATGGGGTAATCGATAAGTGATCCCCAGGCAATTGCGGGAGTGGAGCATGGTATTGACATATGGCACAACGCTTAGTGTATTGCTTGGCATCAGCAAGCAATGTTGGCAAAAAATATCCAACTCTAATAATGCAGTGGTATAAAGATCGAGCCCCTGAATGAATGCCGCATATCCCTTCATGAAAATAAATCATGACGGCTTCAGCCTCAATAGGAGATAAACAGCGCAGAAGCGGGCCCTCAAAGCTCTTTTTAAACAAGCGT